>CAKNYM010044665.1:0-34850 GCA_932195095.1 Andricus curvator | reverse complement strand
AAATTTCCTGTTCAATGGTAACGTGACAATTCTTGATTCCTTTTCGATACCGTTTTTGTCCTCGCGTTTTGAATCCCCATAGCAGTAGAAGTTATCTCTTTAACTGAATCCTTTTCTGTACTCAGTGGTGACAATATTTTTCTGAATACTTTTGGATACCCCAAATTGACCATAATATAGAAAAAATTTCATCCCTTTTAAATTTGCACATTTCGCTGTTCTTATTTACTGTTTGTCGAATAATAATGAGATTAAAAACAGTTGAAAATACAGTATTAGTCATTTTATGTTGTCAAGATTGATTACTACACAGGTAAGTGTGATGAAAACTAAGTTTTTAAACTTTTTTATTTCTATTTCATATATTTTTAATTGATCAGATTTGAATAAAGCAAGAGTTTTATGTTAAAGTGATGTATTTTTATGCACAATCCTACTATATTTGGCCAAGTTTATGCTTTTGAAGCGTCTTCTAATGCGTTAGACGAAAATCGTGTTTTTAATTTATCTCAGGTTACGTTTGACAGCTCCGATCGGCTTTGAAAGGGATTGGAATCTAAATATTTTTGTTACCTAATCTGGGATTCAAAAAAGCAGGCCAGAAACGGCATTCCTAGGTATTGCAATTTTTAATACCTTTGAATGCAAGCCTTCTTACCGGGATATCATGAATTAATTATGTGAACGTTATAGATATATTAAGATCAATTAAATCTGTCAACATCAGGTCAAACCTTTTATCACGTACGGGGCACAACGGCACCGTATGTATTTCAGGAAGCAAGAAGGTATAACTGGGTATTGCAACATACTTTACTTTTAATGATGAAAAAACCTTTATTTACTGTTAAAAATGTCTGGAGTAATTTTTCTTCGTTACATTAAGCACTCCGAAATTATCACGTTGTATACTTTTTAATCTACAATCTTAATATTGTTAAAATCGACAGCATTTGAGTAATAACAATCGTCGCTGATAATGTGAGCTTAAACTTAAAAAATACACACATAAAGATCATATTTCGATCATAATTTATAGGATATTAAATTTAAAGCCGGCAACCATAACCCTATCTCTCCTAGTTATTATACAACACTTCAGTGACAAATGTCACACAAATATCCAAGGTTGAAATAAGAAAATTACATATGACTCGGGGCACCAACAATTTTCGGCCCGGCACTGGTGGTTTTTCGCAAGCGCTAAGAATTTTCTTGGTTAGTATACAGGGTGTCCCAGGCTCAAGTGTCCGGATTTATATGGCTGTATAAACATAAAAAAAATAATTCGAAAATTCCTTTTCAAAAAATCAGTTAACGTTTTAGTTTTTTAGTTGTTAAATATTTAAGCTGGACCAATCAGGAGCGCCGTATAAACAGTCGTTTGTACGTGAGCAGGAGTCCAACGTAGTGTAGTGACTGCTGTTCTCCCCTCCCTAACCTCACCTAAGCGCTCGCTTCAATAACACTGCGTTGAAATCACGCTCACGTACGCACGACTGTTTATACCGCGCTCCTGATTGGCCCAGTTTAAATATTTAATAACTCAAAAACTAAAACTTCAAATGATTTTTGGAAAAGGAATTTTCGATTTATTTTTTTTATTTTCATATACCTATATAAGTCCGGACACTTGAGTCTGGGACACCCTGTATAAGGACCGTTTCGACCGATCCACCTATCGTGCGTTAGCCTTCGTTAGCGAAGTGCATTATATGCAGTAGTGTTAAGTTCCCTTCTAGAAATAATCAATTGAAAACAATTCAGAACGATAGAACGAAATTTGAATTGTTTCTAATCGTGTTTCTTAATCGTGTGTGCACGATTGGGAACGATTGAGTGTTGCAAAGTTTCAATCGTTCCCAATCGGTAGTAGGATTTCGAGGTTATGAAGTGGCTATTTGATGGCAGCACTTTCGTCTCGCGGGAATTATTTGAAAACGTTTATTTACTTTTTCCGAGACAACACGTTTTAAGCAATATGTTCATGAAAAAAATTAAATTAATGTTTTGTAATAATTTCCGCGAGCTGAGAGTGCTGTTATCAACAAATCTGCCAATGTGGTGAAGTTTTTTCATCAAATTATTAATTTCATTGTCTATAATTTTGTATAAAAAGCGTGTAATTTATTAAATAAATTACTTAAAGTATTTTAGGTACAGAACAATTAAAATTAACTGAGAGTAAAGCTATTCAGATTCTTTCTCATCTTCTAATATCCTACGGATATTAGCATTTTTACTTGTTAATTCGTCACCCTCTGTCCCACTATCACTCTCACTTGGAAGATTCATCATTTTAATTTAAAATTCATCTTTTTTTGTTGAAACTTCAACTATTTCGTTGAAAATCGATATTTTGCATTTAAAAATTAAACTATTTGTTTGAAAATTTATGTACTTTGTGGAGAATTTGACTTTTTTTGTAAAAAAATAATCTTTATGACTGAGAATTCAACTTTTTGGCATAAAATTCAACTATTTTTCTTTGAATGTTTTTTGGTTGAACATTATTTTTGTTTTAAATAAAAATGTAACTATTATTCCAGTTGAATATTCCATAATTTTAGTTACAAATTCTTCTCTTTTTATGAACTTTCTTTTTTTGCCTAAAAATTTATTTATTCGATTTTTGGTACAAAAATTATCTTTTTTAGTTGGAAATTCGTCTTTTGGTAGAAATTCATCTTCTTGGTCCAAAATTCAATTATTCTAGTTAAAGATTCATCATTTCAGTACAAAATTCATCTGTCTGGTTTAAAATTCAACTATTTCAGTTAAATATTTACAATTTTATTTGAAAATTCATCACTTCGTTTGTTTGGTTAAACATTAATTTTTTTAAATTGAAATTTAATTATTTAAGTTTTGGTTGACAATTTATATTTTTTAGTAAAAATCAATTTCTTTGCTTGAAAATTCAACTGTTTCAGTTGAATATTCATTGTTTTAGTTGAAAACTCTTATGTTTGGTTTAAAATTCTTTTTTTTTACTAAAAATGTTACTATACCATTTTCGGTTAAAAATTATTATTTTTTTGGTTCAAAATTCAACTATTTGGTTAAAAATTTGTCATCTTTAATCAAAAATTCAACTATTTTGTTAAAAATTCATGTATTTTGTTGAAAAATTGTATTTTTTATACAAAATAATTCTTTTTATTTGAAAATTAATCTTCTGGTTTAAAAATTCATCTTTTTGGTTGAAAATTCAAGTGTTCCAGTTAAATATTCATAATTTTAGTTGAAACTTTTTTTTTTCAATTTAACTATTCAGTTGAAGATTCATAATTTTATTTGAAAATGCATCACTTTGGTTGAAAATTCGACTTTTTTGTTGAAAATCCGTTTTTTTTGTTGAAAATTAATTTTTTCAACTAAAAGATTAACTATTTCATTTTTTTTGTTGTAAAAAATTGATATTTTTAGTGGAAAATTTGAGTATTTTTTTTAAATTCATTTATTTTGCAATGTTCTGCTTGTTGTGTTAAAGGATGTTCAGAATGGACGTCATGAATTGAAATAAATGTTTGCGTTTTGCGGCAAATATGAATATGTTACTTTTAGTTGACTGGGAAAATTGAACCTGTAAATACGACAATTTTTAATGGTTAAATTTAAAAATAGTTTAATCTGTAACAGTTTTTAAATAGTTAAACCTCCAAGTCCATTTCTGTCAATGATTGTTAATTTATTTAACTTTTTAATTACATAAAGCCTTCTGAACAATCTAATACTATAAAATAAAAATTTTGAAACCTTCAAGATTCAAAGATTTTAAGATTAGGCATTGCAAACCAAATTATTTGAAATAATTAAAATTGAGTATTTTAAATATTTAAAACTAGAAATTTTCGAGAATTTCAAATCAAACTTATTTATAAATTCAAAATTGTTATGCTGCAAGACATTTAAAAAGATTGGATAAGTTTTTCTACTAAAAATTAAAAGAATTTAATGAGTTACCCACACTTTATTAAGTCCGAGTTTCAAAATATTGGCGCCATTCTACGTTCTAATGATTCCAATCGTTTTCAATTGGGTATCCATTATTCTGAATCAGAGGTTAAGTTGTCGCTACAGCATTTTGAGATTGCGATAATTATTTACAAGCGGTTTTTTACTCTCTCAAACAAAAAAATTTCAACAATATGGATTTAAAAAGAAGTAAATAAACGTTTTACAATAATATACTCGCTAAATCAAAATACTACTGCTTATTTGATAAGGACACTATATCACTGTCCCATCGTTAGATATATGGCATGATTTTTACGTACCGTTAACCCACATAATTTCGACTCTTCATTCGGTATACCGCCTGAACAAACATTCTATTTTTTGTACTTGAAATTTTTGTTGAATTGTTAAAAATTTAATTTCCAACCTATAAACACGTGCGCGGCATGTGTGTTACAAACGAAAACTACAGAGGGCGCACTGCAGGCAAGTGCATTTACTCAATTCAACCCGATTGGAAACAAATGACACAGTTAGCAACAATTTAAACCGATTCAACTTTTGATCACTCTTAATCGTTATGAATCGTGTCCAATCGATTATTTCTAGAAGGGTTAAGCTACAGCATTAGATTTGTGGGCGTCAAATAACTGAAGAATGCGTTTCTCCTCTGTTAACTGTTATTGTTACCTTGTATTGTAAACAAAATACCACAAATCTGGTGTCTGCTTCGCAGTACGACTTTTTTTATATTTTTCCCTGAAGACATTGGAGGTCTAAAGGAGGGTTTAAATTAAACCCTCTTTTAGTCATACAAGTGGGAAAAATGAATTTATGTGCCACTTTGGAGGATTAAAGAGGGCCTCTAAATCCAATATAAATAAAGCCCTCTACAGGTCCTCCTAAAACCTATTAAGACCTGCATTTAGAGGTCTAAAGTAGTACTAAAATTTTGACTCGGGTTGAGCCCTTTTTTCGAAAAATGGTCTTCTTGTTTTTTTTTTGTTAATTGAAAATAAGCGGTATTTTCTTCGTTTGGAAACAGGCAACACACTATCGGAGCACCACCATATAATTGTTTGACATTACTAGTATATTCATTATCAACAGGTGATTTAGTTTGGTCTTCCTCAAAAGACAAAAACAAATGCAAGGAAATAAGAATTATGCCCCTCCAAGTCAATGTTGTGATCAAAATGTTTATGCAAAAAAAGATACCTTTTTCTTTTCAGATTCTGCGATAAAAATGGTAAAGAAAGATGCTGCTTCAAGAATTGGAAATTGTTGGATTTAAAAAAGTATAGAATAATTGCAAATTATTCAATTTTCAAGATTTACACTTGAAAGGTATGCAGTTTGGATCTTTCTTACCAGCAATTCAATTTTTAGGATGTACAATTGAAAACTCCATAATGTTAAACATTACTGATTTTTAAATCTTCATTCCTGAATCTTTTTTGGTTGAAAATGAATCTTCTTTAGTTAAAACAAAATTTCAACGAAAAGGACTAATTTTCTGCAAAGCAGTTCCGCTTTCAACTCGCAAATATTAATTTTTTACGAAGAAGACGATTTTGCAACGAATTTCCTTTTTAACTAAGTAGATCAGCTTTCAAACCAAAAGTTGCATTTTCAAACCAAAAAGACGAATTTTCAACAAATAAAGATTTTTCAGTCAAGAAAGTAAAGAAACGTCCCTGGCGGACCGGCCAAACGCAGGCGTTACGCTGCAGCGTAACGGTAAAGTAATGGTAAAGTAATATGGCATTACAACTAGTAAAAGAAACAAAATAAATATGTAAACTGTTGCAATTATAATAATACGTTAAAATTTACGTTAAATGGTCATGTCGTAATTGCAACAAGTTTATTTTTCAGCGTTAAAAAATAACAGCGTAACGCCTGCGTTCGGCCGGTCCGCCAGGGGCCATCCACATTGATGCACTTTCAAGCCGAGGGAGTAATTATCTGGAAAAGAGTTGAATTTTTAAACCAAAGTTGCATTTTCATTTATAAAAAGTAATTTTTAACATCAAAAAACCGCGCGCTTGCAAGCTTGGTTTAGACCTCGCGCTTCACACTCGGATATTTATTCTTTGCACTTGGAATGCTTGAATGAAACTTTATTAAAAACATCTCTTTCAGATCCCAGTATTTTTATAATCTTCATATTCTGAATTTTTTACGTAATTAAGTGTGTATAGTTAATGATTAAATTGCTCAAAGCTCTGTAGACTTTGAGGTACACATTTTCATCGTGAAACTCGCGCTACGCGCTCGATTTTTGACAGACATTTGTAAATATACATTTGTTTTCTGAATTACCTTACAATAAAAAACTACAATCCTTTCTTCAGACATTCTTCCCTATCTCACACTGTTATGCTACACTGAAAAAAATAGTTGGTTGGGACAACTAATAAAGTAGTAGAGCCAACTACTTTAGTTTGTAATATATGCCGCTGCTATTTAACTGGTTGGGGCTACTACTCTTATTCGCAAGATTGGTAGTAGTTGTCCTTACTACTTTACTTGCTGTCGCGACAACTTTCGATGGTACATACTATTTTCAGGTAGTAAGCCGTAGCACTTTAATTAGTAAGTCTTACTATTAAATTAGTTAGTCTTACAAATAAGCTAGTTGATCTCACTACTTAAAGTAGTAATCCTCACTATTACAATTAGTAAGTTTTACTGTTTAAAATAGTAGTCCTTACTATTAAAATTAGTGAGTTTCACTATTTAGATTAGTAGTCCTTACTATTAAAACTAGAAAATTTTACTATTAAAATTACTGGCTCGTGAACAATTGCGAAGTTAGTACTTTTCAATATTGAAATTATAGTATATTTTACTATAATTTCTAATTAGTGGATACAAGAGCGTCCTCAGGACTTCCTATAGACACCAGCCCTGCAAAAACAGATTAATTTAAAATCGATTGACTGCAATTCAAAAATAAAATCGTCAATCGACAATTTTGGTGAAATGCAATTCAAGTCAACTATGGTGAATTGCATTTAATATCCAATTGTTAAATCGCAACTGAAAAATTTGTCAGTGAATTGAATTGAATGTCTGCAACTGCAGTGAATTGTAGATATGCAATATAACCAGTGTGCGGTCTATTGAACTGAATTGTTTCGCAAGCCAAAATGAACCGTATTTTCGATTTAATTGACCACTTTCAATTCAAAAAGAAGGAGGTTAATGTAAAAATGGAGATTGGTCATGCGATGCATCTAATTGCACTGAATCGCACATAAATATATAGACTGGGATTGTTTTTAATTGGAGTTTTGCAATAAAAATTTAATTTATTGAATAATAAAATAATACGTTAATAAATAGTATTATTAAAGAGATTGAAGTGGTTAATTGATAATAAGGAATAAAAGTTGTTATATAATTTGTACCTTTAGACTAAAGGTCAGTAAATATTGATTGTTTAATGAGAATAAAAAGTGACTTTGGACATAAATTAACAATATAATACAAATAATATTTATCGAATTTTGTTGAAATTCCGTAATGATGAAATGCCACCAATTGCATCTTTACGATTTAAATACATTGCGTCAATTCAAATCCATTGAGGTACATTCAATGATAGTTCTACCAATTGCATTTAATTGCAAATGCTCATTTCAACATTTCCATTTAAATACAATTGGCCTTTTTTATTTGCAGGGACGTCCTGATAAGACGTCATGTAAAAATACACCCACATGCCCATTGGGATGTTAATGAAAAACCACTATAATTTCAATATTTAAAAGTGCACACTTGCAGTAGTAGTAAGTCTATTAGAAAATTTAGATCGATGCGATAGTCTTCACGGTCTTCACTATTGCACAATTCACAAAAAGGTTGAGATGAAAATGGCGACGATCGAGAACATGACGCGATATTTCAGTGCGAATGTTCCCGAGTAAAAATTCTTCGACTCCAAGTTCGACACGAGTTCGTCTCCAAGACATCGATGTCTGGCTGCGTCTCAAAACTGAGACGAGACATAAGACAATGTCTGTTTTTATGGTTTCAGCATGGTGATTTCAAGTCGGCGTAACTTGTCTCAAGACGAACCTTTTCGACTCAGAAATGAGACCTCGAATGAGACTGTTAACAGATGCGAAGGATTAAAATTAATGAATGAAAAATTTGTAAATAATAAATTACTTATTTTTAATTAAAAAATTCAGAATCTGTGGGTCTGAACGAGTATAACCGTGAAAAATTTTTCTCACAAAAATTAAAATTGTAATTTTCTATAAGGATCTCCTAAGCCGTTAGAAATACGTCAAAACAAACAACATTTTCGGTATCGTCGTCAAACAAGTATAATACAAATGAAAATTCAAATGAAAATACAAACTCGAAGTTATAAACCCCTCAACTTGAAGTCATAAAAATTCGACTCAAGATATAAATGTATGTCTTCAAGACATAGAAACTTGACTCCAAGACACAAATTGAAGTCTGGCTCCGCCTCAATAAGGAAACATGCTGGAGTCGAACTTTTCGACTTCAGCATGTCTTGATTGGGGGCAATTCAAGTCGAAACCAAGTCGAAGAATTTTTACTCGGGTTGGCAGCACTGCTCAGGTTTCAGTTCTGCCAATGTCGCCAAGGAGGGAAAAAGTTGTAACTATTACTACTTTTATTTCTTGGCAAATAAATTGGTGGTAAATGTGACTATTTTATTTGTTGTGACTAGAAATACTATCGTTACTATAATATAACCTACGTAGGATTACTAACGGCGTCTTGTTTCCGCACTAAAGTGGTTAGTTACTTTTATCATTGAAGTGGTTTTCGCATCTAATACCATCTCTACTAATAAAGAGCTTCGTGTCACAACTAACCATTTTTTTCCGTGTAAAAATAGGATTTTTGTTTTCATATTATTTTTGATGGATTAAACAAAATATCCTACAAGTCTTTTAAATCTTTTACGTATCTCGCGTCTCTTGACGTAATATTGGAATTTTCTATTTTTTTCATATCAATCTCGATAAATAAATTAAAAACGAGAATTTCTGTCAAAAAATGGTCCAAAGAAATGTTATTGGAATTTTTAAACGCTAAAATTCCTCTAAAAACTTTTCGCCGTATTTTGCGTCGTTTGGCTCAAATTTTGCATTTTTTACTTTTTTCCGTAGTATTTTCGATTAATAAAACCAAAATGACAAGTCCTATCAAAATATGGTTTAAATAAATTTTGTATGGCTGTTCGAAAATTCCTTGTTGACATTTATTTCCTTATCTCACGCCGTTTGGTTCGAAATTTGAATTTTCAATTTTCTGCATAGTACTTTCGATAAATAAAACCTACGTGACATATCTTATTAAAAAATGGTTAAAAGAAATTTTGTTCGTCTTTTTTAAAGCATTTTCGATGGATAAAACCATAACCGTTGGTCAAGGTGTGCTGGTTAACGAACTCGTTCTTTCTTTTAGGACCTAAAAACAAGTGTGCCGAAGCTAGATTTGATTCGTTTATTTTTTGTAGAGTAATCGTGTTTACGGACGGACGGGTAGGTAGACAGACAGACAGACGCCATCGCTAAAACTTGATTTTCGGCTTCAGGCGGTCTCAAAACGTGGAGATCCGTTGAAAAACTGTGGTGTCAAATTTCGGGCAATTATAATACTTTCTCAATCATAAATGTTGAGAATGTAAAAATAATTAGTAATAAATTTATAGTTCCTTTTTGGATGAACAACTTTTGTCCTTACATTTTTTTCGTAGCTTATGTCATTTATCCAAACATTTAATTTTTTAATTTTGAATCTTATTTTATTACGGTTAAAACAAAAACTACGCTTTCCATCAAAAAATAGATCATAACAAATTTGTATCTCTTTTTTGGGTGAACAACTTTGGTCTATCAATTTTGTTTTCGTACCTTTTGTCGTTTTCCACACATTTTTCATTTTTCTCTTCAATGTTATTTTTTACGATTGAAACCAAAACTACGCATTCTATCAAAAAATTATTCGTGACATATTTGTAGCTCTTTTTTAAATGAGCAACTTTTGTCAATTCTTTTTTTTTCATAGTTTGTGTCGTTTGTCCAAAAATTAAATTTTTTATATTTTTTAACATTGTGTTTTACGAATAAAAAGAACGACGCATCCTATCAAAAAATAATGAAGAACACATTTGTAGCTCCTTTTTCGGTGAACAACTTTTGTCTCATTTTTTTTCCTAACTTGTGTCGTTTGTCCAAAAATTTTTTTTTCATTTCAATGCTGCTTTTTACGAATTTAAACAAAACTAAAAGTCCTATCAGATAGTGAACAATGAAAAATTTTTAGATCTTTTTTAAATGCACAATTTTTGTCCATTCATTTTTTTTTCGTATCTTGTATAGTTTGATCGCAAAATGGAATTTTTCATTTTTTACATTCTCATTCTAATGAGAAGGTATTGGTTTTATGTAAAATTTGACATAGTCGGTTTTCATCAAATCTCCACGTTTTGAGACCCCCTGAGCCAGAAAAAACGGTTTTTACCAAGGTGTCTGTCTGTCTGTAGTCTGTCTGTCTGTCTGTCAATCTGTCTGTCTGTCTGTCTGTCTGTAGCCACGATAACTTTCGAAAAAATGATCAGATTTGATTGAGCTTTGGCACACTTTTTTATGGCCGAAAAATAGAGAACGAGTTCGTTAACCAGCTATTTTGGATGAAAATTCAAAAAGTGAGCACATTTTGAAAATTTTTGAGACCACTTTTTTTGAAGATTTAAAAATTCTATGTATGGTTATTAGTAGTACGCAAAATGACGAACAAAATATTCTAATGACTTTTCGTGATAAAACAAAAATTACTGGAGTTATAGCATTTTCAAAATTCCAAAAAACAAACGAAAATGTACATTTTAAGCCGAAAAACGCACGATATGAAAAAAAGTCAAGAGGAGAAAAACGTTGCTTTTTGAGCGCCCTATAATATTTTCATAACAACTTTTTGAATTTTTTGAAAAATAAAAAATTCAAATTTTGATCGCACAAAAAAATAATCAAAAATTCCATTTTGCTGTGAAACTATGCAAGACACGAGAAAAGATCATTTCACCAAAATTGTGCACCCAAAAAAGATCTACAAATTTCTCATCATTCACTTTTTGATATGACGCGTAGTTTTTGTTTTATTCGTAAAAAACAGCATTGAAAATAGAAAAATCAAATGCACAGAACCGAGCGTGGAACGCAAGGTTCAAATGAGTTTCAAATCAAATATCGAGCGCGAAGCGCGAGTGTATGGATGAGAATGTGTTCCTTAAGGTCGATAGAACCTTGAGTAAATGAAGTTCCTTTTCAGTCTAAAATAAAAACAAATTTAAAAATCTGCCCGCTTCGCGGGCACATTCTCATGGCGCGCTTCGCGCGCGGCTCGCTTCGCTCGCAAGTTTGAGCGCGCCTAGGGCGCGCGACTGTTGGATCTCGCGCTTCGCGCTCGGTCATATATTTATCTCGCGCTTCGCGCTCGATTATGTATTCACCTCGCGCTACGCGCTCGGGCGTATTTGCATCTCGCTTTACGCTAGGCTCCTCTAGATTTTCGAACTTCGTGTTCGACTTCGATGAAAAGAAAAAGTTTGTTTGCAAATATTATAAAATTATCAAAACCTCTACATATTAAGTGATTGTTAAATTTATTTTTATTTTAGACTGAAAAGGAACTTTATTTACTCAAGGTTCTATCGACCTTAAGGAACACATTCTCATCCAGACACTCGCGCTTCGCGCTCGATATTTGATTTGAAAATCATTTGAACCGTATGATAGAAACAAAAAAGTTTGAGCGCACTTACGGCGTGCGATTTGCTAAATACACTGAGCGCGCACTTTGTGCTTCGTATTATATGTTCTTCATATACAAATTACTAAATTTGTATTTGATTTCAAATGAAAAGTAATGATATAATTCAGGCGACAAATTTTATTAGTTAACATTTTATTTTAGCTTGTGCCGTTTATCAAAAAAGTTAATTTTTTCATTTTGAATATATTCTTACCACAAAAATTGATTACGGGTGTGTAAGTCTTTTTTGAATGCACAATTTTTGTTCATTTATATGTTTTCGTACCTTGCATTGTTTTTTTCAAAAATTTGATTTTTTTTACTGTTAATGTTATTTTCACGAATAAAACAAAAACCATGCATCCTATCGAAACATGAGTCACAATAAATTTGTACCTCTTCCTTGGATGAACAAATTTTGTTTCGGTCATTTTTTCGTAGCTGATAATATTCGTCTGAAAATTGGATTTTTCTATTTTCAATGCTGTTTTTTACGAATAAAACAAAAACTACGCGTCATATCAAAAAGTGAATGATAAGAAGTTTGTAGATCTTTTTTAGGTGCACAATTTTGGTAAGATAATCTTTTCTGGTATCTTGCATAGTTTTACAGCAAAATGGCTTTTTTGATTTTTCATTAATTTTTTGTGCGATCAAAATTTGAATTTTTTATTTTTCAAAAAATTCAAAAAGTTGTTATGAAAATATTATAGGGTGTTCAGGAATCAACGTTTTTCTCCTCTTGACTTTTTTTCATATCGTGCGTTTTTCGGCTTAAAATGTTCATTTTCGTTTGTTTTTTGGAATTTTGAAAATGCTATAACTCCAGTAATTTTTTTTTTTATCACGAAAAGTCATAAGAATATTTTGTTCGTCATTTTGCGTACTACTAATAACCGTACATAGAATTTTCAAATCTTCCAAAAAAGTGGTCTCAAAAATTTTCAAAATGTGCTCACTTTTTGGATTTTCATCTAAAATAGCTGGTTAACGAACTCGTTCTCTATTTTTCGGCCATAAAAAAGTGTGCCAAAGCTCAATCAAATCTGATCATTTTTTCGAAAGTTATCGTGGCTACAGACAGACAGACAGACAGACAGACAGACAGACAGACAGACAGACAGACAGACTACAGACTACAGACAGACAGACACCTTCGTAAAAACCGTTTTTTCTGGCTCAGGGGGTCTCAAAACGTGGAGATTTGATGAAAACCGACTATGTCAAATTTTACATAAAACCAATACCTTCTCATTAGAATGAGAATGTAACAATCACTTAATATGTAGAGGTTTTGATAATTTTATAATATTTGCAAACAAACTTTTTCTTTTCATCGAAGTCGAACACGAAGTTGAAAAATCTAGAGCAACCGAGCGTAAAGCGCGATGTAGATACGCCCGAGCGCGTAGCGCGAGGTGAATACATAATCGAGCGCGAAGCGCGAGAAAAATATATGATCGAGCGCGAAGCGCGAGATCCAACAGTTGCGCGCCCTAGGCGCGCTCAAACCTGCGAGCGAAGCGCGCGATGAGAATGTGCCCGCCAAGCGGGCAGATTTTTAATTATTTTTTTGTGCGATAAAAATTTGAATTTTAGATTTTTCAAGAATATCCAAAAGTTGTTATGACAATCTTGTAGGGTGTTCAAAAAGCAACGTTTTTCTCAGCTCGACTTTTTTTCATATCGTGCGTTGTTTGGCTTTAAATTTTCATTTTCATTTTTTTTTTTTTTAATTTTGTAAATGCTATCACCCCGGGTAAAAATATTTGGTCTTGATTTTGGCTTGAATGTCTTCAATATGTCTTTAGGACCATGATGTATGGTTCCGTCTCACCAGCTAGACATTGGAGATATACAGACTTCTCTTGCTTGTCTTGATAAATATACCGAATTGCTCTTAAAAAAAATTATATTACCAATTTGTGGCCTTAACATTTTCCAGGGTCAAAATTAGAGAAGTTTTAGTTTGTAAAATTTATTGTCCATTATACTCCGACCTCTATAAACTATGGACCCCATCGGCAGGGCCTGCCATTTCCAGGAAACAGGTAGCTAGGTAAGGACCAAACAGTTGACATCTGCTGAGGATTAAAATTTTACAACCGATAAAACTTGTTATATTGTAATAAATAATTTTCAAATAAGGAATTCGGAACCTGTCTGTCTCAATAACTGCAGGCATATAAAATTTTCCATAAAAAGATTAAAACTGTCATTATCAAGAAGTATATAGTGAACTGTTGGAGATAGGAAAAAATGGACAACATTTTTAGATTCGCCATCCAAACAACATAATTATTGTAGATAAATAAACTTATTAATACATAAACAATAAATATCATGAAGATAAATATTATAAACATTCTATATAGTTTGAAGCGGATTAGTGATGACCCTTAAGACATCAAAAATAGTATGGTTCCGTCTCACGACCTAGACATACAGAATGACTTGGAATTGTCTTGGATGGTCTTTACCCAAGCCAAAATCAAGACCAAATATTTTTACCCGGGACTCTGGTAATTTGATTTTTATCGAAAAAAGTCATAAGGATAAATTGTTCGTCTTTTTGAATACTAGAAACAGTTGTACATAGAATTTTCAAATTCTAATTGAGGCTCGATACCGGCCATACCGTTGCACAGATCGACTTGAAAATTTATACACGTGTAGATTAGGCAATAAAGATGGTTCCTACGGCAACCCGAATCGCTAATTGATAATAGTTTTTGTTTAATTACTAATGCAAAATAGCATTGACTGTATATCTATATACAGGGTGTCCACGCTGGGGCTTACCGAAAATTATGCAACCCGTCTAGCCCGCCAATGCCAATGCATACTTTTTTGGTAAGCCCCTGCGTGGACAGCCCGTATATTCGTTCTAAGATATAAAATCAAGTGGCCTGAAACGTATGGTGCTCATGCAAATCAGGCGCGGATCCAGAGAAGGACTTTAGGGGGGCCATCCAATAATTCCCCTTCCCATCCACTCTCAAGGGGGGGGGGGGGTAATAATAATTTCAAAGTTATTTATTCGCTTTGAATGTTTATTATAAATTATATAAAGAGATTAATCACGAATCTTATAAGCAAAATTAACAATTGTCAAATAAAAACCATGTTATTATATTTACAAGCTGCGTCTTGCATGTCATGGTATATTCATTATTCAACAAGTATAAAATATTCATGAAATTTTCGAAGTCAAGCATAATATACATGTACTGGTAGGGGGGCGGAAGCTAATGAGGCGCACATACAGGAAAATGTACGATTAAAATTCAAATATAAAGTAAAATATTTTAATAAAATATATTTTGTTTAGGCCAATATCTTACCAATACTCTATGCATGGAGATAATTTAATTGAAGTTCATTGAAACAGTTAATTTATTTATTTTCCAAAAACTTCATCTGCGCCAAGTTGTCCTACCTTGTTTGGTAATGTGGCGCGTTTCGATTTCAAGTCATAAATATTGAATAAAAAACAAATTATGAAGAAAAATTAGTAAAATTTAGTATGATAAGTATATTTGCATTTAATATTATTAACATATTTGAGGGATTATGTCTGCCGAAATTTGAAGAAAAACTGTTTTTTTAACACTGCAGAATGTCACAATAATTTGAGGGTTACGTCTGCTGAAACGTAAAAAAAAAAGATTTTTTGTTAACAGTGCAGAATGACTTACCAATATGAAAAAATAACATAATGAAGGATAGATTTAAATAATTATCAATGGGAAAATTTTTTAAACAATTCTTTATATTAAACTATAATATTAAGACAAGGTACAACCCGAATGCGCCATATTAGTCGCATGTGAATAGTATTTAATAAAGATTTTGTACATAAAAGTTTATTAATTTCACTCAAAATGTTAAACTTTAAAGCATTCAAGAAACTCGGAGCAGTATATTTCCAACAAATTTTATAAGTTTACACGAAACTTCTGTAATTTTTTACTTGTTTTTAGCTACTCTGACAATACAAGCGAAAGAACCAAAACTATCTTTTCGTCATAAAAATTAGGCAATGAATTTAATTATCCCAATTTTTATAATAATGTAACGTTGACAATATATATATATACATGTAATAAAACTACCTCCACAAGCAGAAAATGCGTTGATATTCGAAAACTCGAACGCGCTACATTAGCCGCCGCTTCCCTACCATTCACACTACCAAGACTAATTTTTGTTGTAGGGAAATGGTACCCTGAAATTAGCGTTAGATTCACACTTTGTTTTTTCCGTGAAATTTCTATTCAATAAAGTAAACACATTTTAATGTTTTTAAAAATATTGATAAATTTCAAAATAGTAAGCTTTCTCCGAAGTTTTTGACTTCTTTTTAAAGGTATTTTTAGACTTTACGTTTCAGTATTTTTTTAATTAAACTAATGTTTCCATTCTTTAATTTATGCAGTTAAGGTAAAGATCGCAGTAATCGTGATCTTAGTCCCAGCAATCGTGATGGCAAATTTTCTTGCTTTTTATGTGTGTAAATCCGTGAAGAGTAATATAGTCTTCAAATATCCTATTCGTCTGAATTGAGCGAAAATATTTTAGGGGACCTTATTCATTTGAAAGTGTCAACACGAATTAATTTCAGTGTCGGCCAATTCATTTTATTCCGCGAGATTTTAAGTCAAGCTCCAATCCGCCAGAATTCGCCAGCGCGAATACAGTTAAAACCTGGCCTATTCAATCGAATTCTTAAGGACTTAAGGTATAACTAACGCGCAGGGGCATATATGATCTGTTGTAAATATATATTAATGATTCCCGTATATCAGTGTTGTCCTCTGGACTTATACACTTGAGATCGCTGGTTCGAGACTCGAGGCATGCAACTTTTATTAATTTTTTTCAAAATGACCTTGACCACGAATTAAGGCAAATTGACACACATTCAATTCGCGCTGGCTCAGTTCGTTTCAACGAATCAGAAAGCAGAATTCGGGCGAATTTAAACATGTTAATTCGCCGCAATCCTCCAGAATTAGTTTATTTTTGCTGAGATAGTAAACTTCAATTATATTATTTGAAAAATTCGAGTCTGGGCTTGGGGGGGGGGGGACAAGCCACCGTAGCCCCCCTCTGGATCCGCGCCTGATGCAAATCCACAGTTCTTGACCAATCTGCACCAAATTTTGCATACATATTCTTTGGGCTCCTGGACAGGTCGTCAGAGTAATGGGGTGGCAGATAGGGGGGGGGGGGCACCGCCACAGTTTCTGACTAATCGGCTCCAAGTTTTACACACAGATTCTTTGGGCTCCCGGACAGGTCGTAAGACTACTGGGGGGCTGCGGCTAGCTATTACGGCGGGCGAAATCCGGTTAAATTTTAAGTTTAAAAATAAATTTTCAACCAAAAAACAAACGAATTCAATTATTTGGTTGGAAATTTGTTTTTTTTTTTGCTTCAAAATTAAATTTTTCGACTGAAAATTTAACTTTTCCACTTTTTATTATATATTTATCTTTTTTATTTGAAAATTCATCTTTTTGGTTGACATTTAGTTTGTTTGTTAAAAATTAAACTATTTGTTTGAAAACTCATGTATTTTGTTAAAACTTTTTTTTTTAGAAAATTAATCTTCTTGGTAGAAAGTAGAACTATTTTAAAAAAAATTTTTTAAATTTTTAGAATTTAAAATTCATCCATTTTGTTGAAATTTCATATTTTTTGGTAAAAAAAATTTAGATTCTTGCTTGAAAATTCAACTACTTGGTTGAAAATTGAATTACTTTGTTAAATAGTATATTGCGTGATGAGGGTCGAAAGGCAACGATTTAACGAGCGTGAAGTGGCCCGAGCGAAGCGAGGGCTGATATCACACTCATGAAATCGTTGCCTTGGCCCGAGTCATTAATACAATTTTTCATCATATCGATAATCGAAAATTCACCTTGAGATGCCTGTGGAGCGGGTCGAAAATCGAATTTTCAACCCTAGGGAAGAAAGTGACTGAGCAATGTAAATGGCGGTGTGAAACACCGCATCGAAAGTCGAATTTTCGATTCAGGTATAATGAAAATGTTATTTTCTGCCTGGAGATGCAACATTTTAGTTAAACATTCATATCATTGGTTGAAAATTGAACTACTTTGTTGAATTTTTTTTTGGTACACTATTAATTTTTGCTAAATTGAAAATGTTACTATTCCATTTTTGGTTAAAAATTTATCATTTGTAATTGACACTTCAAAAATTTCCTTGAAAATCTGTATTTTTCGGCAGAAAATTAATCTTCTTGGTTAAAAATTCATGTTTCTGGCCGAAAATTCCACTATTTGGTTAAACATTAATCTGCTTTGTTGGAAATGAAACATTTTTTCTAAAAAAGTATCCTATTTGGTTGAAAAATCAACTGCTTTGTTGACAATTTGTATTTTTTCGTTGACTCCGCCTGTTTTTGATTTAAAATAAAAATCGGTTTTGGTTGAAGTATAAACTATTACATTTTTCGTAGAGAATTCATCTCTTTTGGTTAAAAATTTAACTATTTTGTTGAAAAGTCATTGTTTTTGAGTAAAAATTTATTTTTAACTGAAAATTTAACTATCCCAGCTGAAAATTTATAATTTTGTTTCAAAATTCAGCTCTTTGGTTGAAAGTTTAACTATTTTGTGGAAAGATCGTTTTTTTTTGTTGAAACTCGATTTTCTAGGTGAAAATTCAACTATTCCATGTTTGGTTAAAAGTTGATATTTTTTAGTTGAAAAATACAGTTTTCATTCGTTTTTATTTCTGTTTTACTTTCTCAGATTTTTTTCCGAATTCAGTTCAAATTTCACTGTCGAATTTGCATTTTTCAAACCCAAAGTCTACGATAAATAATTAAAATTTTATATTGATTTTATTCCAGTATTTTATGTTCAAACTTATTATCAAGAGCAAAAATGTAAGTAAGATCTATAACCTCCTCCCCCCATCTATTTTTCCTACACCAGTACTTTAGTTCCCCAATATGTGAGTCACGCTTATATTGAAAAGGGATCTTATCATAACTTTAAAAACTCAAAAAAGTGGTAAGTTTATTCAAGTAACTTAATTTTTTGAGATAGGTAACAAAAAAGAAAATCTTAAAAATATTACGTGAAGCATGTTTGATGTAGATTATGTAAATTTTTGAAACATTAGAATTTAAATGAACCTTAAAAATTAAAAACATAGACCATTTTGCAAAAAATGACAATGATATTCAAAAAAGGAGCTCTCAGATATTGCATTGAATTAGTGGATCTGGGCGATTTATAAATTTTTCCAAAAAATGTAGATCGATTTTTGGAAGTCTCTTTTAATTGTGAAACTTTTTCTTGCTCATTTTGTATAAAATTATTCATGATAAAATAGATTTCTTTCCAATCTTGAATAAAACATTTCATTGCATAATTTATTCGATACTTGTTTCTAAAAACAAAATATAAATTGAACGAAATTTTTCTTTAAGGAAAATAATGGTGAATGCAGATAATTTCATTCTTGTTTCAAAAATTGAGCGCATTTCAAAGCAATATTCAACATGTTTCGAATAACGAGATAAAAAGGCAAAACTTTCGTTCTCTTTTTAAAAACATAATTGGAAGATATTTAATTTTTCCTTGGAATATAAGACGCATTAGAAGAAATTCTCACTTTGTTTTTGATATAAAAAACTTTTAAAATTAGGAGTTTGTCTGTATTTCGAGTTCATCACTATTACACTGGAGAAATAGATATTTTTATTTGACTTTCATTTAAGAAGATATTATAGCCAAAGTCAGATGACCAGTGACAGAGATATAAAGTGTAAATACATATATAGGGCTAGGTGAAGTGTGTACAAAATCCATGATTCGGTGAACAATATTGAGATCCTAGGTGGAAACTGGAAAGATTGATTACAGTTGGGGAAGAATATAATATCAAAATACACTAACCTAGAACTCACTATATATATATAGGTTACCAGATCTAGATACAACAATATTATACGCGCAGTACAATTTAAGTAGAACAAATTCTTCTAAGCATTGCATTACTATAAATTATTGACAAAGATATTCTTCCTTTCTCCATATGCCATGTCACATTTTTGAGTCGGATTGCGACGTCTACGAAACTGTTCGAAGCTATTCGTACCAAAATTTGGGTACACGTAGCCACGCTACGGCGTCGATTATCTTTGTTTCGTATAAGGGAACGAAAATTAAAAATTTTTTTATTCTTTTTCTTCAACCAGAAGATATTTTCATTTTCTTTATGAAAACGAAACGTATTGCCAGAAGTTTTTATTTTCAACTAGACTATTATACGCGCGCTCATGCACGCGCCAACTTTTATATTATTTTTTATCATTTACCCAATTTCCGAATAACTATTTACTTTTTAAAAGTTTTTGACCACTTAAATTCTTGCTGAAATTAAATTCTGAAAGAATATATTCAGTGATTTTTGTAAATCAGGGCATCAAAATACTACATCGCCAAATCATTAAAACATTAATATTCACCTATAATTTTGAAAATAATATTCTGATCCGATACTCATTTCATAATTTAAAGATGATTAAACATGTATTTGCATTGAAATGTTTAAATAATTGTTACGTTATATTTTGTAATTTGAACTTTTCTTTCTTAAAATATGATTTATTAATAAACTTTCACACTAATTCAACAAAATAACAATTCGGGTAGAAGAATAACAGCGTATTAAAATACATTGCTAAATAACTAAAACATATGTACATATAATTTTGAAAATTAATTCAAATACTCATTTGACGGCCATTATTGTATGTCAGTGCA
Organism: Andricus curvator; assembly: GCA_932195095.1. NCBI lineage: Eukaryota > Metazoa > Arthropoda > Insecta > Hymenoptera > Cynipidae > Andricus > Andricus curvator. The sequence goes on along the minus strand of CAKNYM010044665.1, from coordinate 14,271 downwards.
TCAAACAACGTCGCTGAATCATTAAAACATTATTACCTATAATTTCTGAAATTATATTCCGATCTGATACATAGTTAACAAAGTGAAAATCATTAAGCAATCACTTGCATTTAAACGTTTAAATATTTTGAAAAAATAACAGCGTACGAAAATACATCGCTAAATAATTAAAACATAATCTACATATAATTTTGAAAATTGAAGTCAGATACATGCCTCTCTTTTTTTATGGTTATCTCAGCGATAGATTAAGTCCCACTTCTCCATGCTTCAGGTAACAGAATTGAACAAATTTAAACTTCGATAAATTAAAGCTTGGAATCTCGTCTTTAAAATGATACCAAGAACATAATGAAATATTCACTTGTTCTCGAATTATAATGAAAAATGTGGAAGCATGCGTCGAATCCACACATTTTGTTAATAACGTGCAAAAAACAACAGACGAAAGAATGCAGTCACCATTGGACCGTCCGATTTTCGTCGATATTTTGAACTTTAATGTAGAGAATCTTCCATGTTTTCCATTTCCTTCTCTGAAGCATGCAGAAAGAGGAATTTGATAGCCGATAATTGGTCACAAACATTTAAAATAATTATATAATTGTAATAGAGAGATATGTATCAAACATAAATAAACTTTGATTATATAGATTATAGCCAATATTAAATTACATGACCTCAATGTAAATAAACAATCCATGTTACTTAATAAAAAAAATCTACACGCCGCGCGGGCACATTCTCATCGCGCGCTGCGCGCGCGACTCGGTTACGCTCTCGGTTTTTATATTTCTCCCATATTTGTGCAAAAACTTTTTTAAATTAAAGGTCAAAGCATCGACAACTGTAACTTAGCAATTGTGAATTCTCTTTTGTTAAAGCTCCTTCGGCTTTAACGAACACATTCTCATCACGTATCTCGTGCTTCGCACTCGATTTTGTCAAAACTAGGAACATTTCTGCTTTATGTACAAATAGTGATCCAAACTTTGGCATGTAGACGTACTGCGCTTGCGCTAGGACGCTTAAGAGGAATACGACGCGACAACACGTTACCAAGCGCGCGCAGTACCTCTACATACCAAAGTTGGGGTCACTGTGTTCAACACTAGTATATCAAATGTATATTACAATTATTTCTGTACCTCGGCCTGCGATTGCTTATTCAGATATTGCAAAATAATGTAAAAATTTTATTTTTCATGATTACTTTAATATTTGCTCCTTATTTTGCACTAATTTTTATTCTCAGCTGCACTGAAAAATATATCGTTTCCATAAATTTATATTATTACGATTCATAATATATATTGGTAATGAAACATACGTATTTTCATTGTATTATTTTTATAATTAAGAAAGGGCGCATTCTATAAAAAAATTGTTATTAAACATTTTATTGCAACTTGTGTCGTTTTTTCATAAAATTAATTTGTTTACTTTCAATGTTATTTTTACGATTTAAACCAAAAATACGCTTCCTAGCGTAAAGTGGTTCGAAGCAAATTTGTAGATATTATTATTATTATTATTATTATTATACCATTAAGCCATTTCCCTTTCGGGGTAGGCGTGATTTTCTCGGTTGGAAAATAGTAGTGTGTAGATGGGAATATAGGTATAAGGTAGATAGGTGTAAGGTAGAGAGGTATATAGGTGTAAGGTATAAATATTTGAGATTGATCTAGAATTCTCGTGTTATTTATTTAAATGACACGTTCGTTCCGCAACACTGCTCCGACCCAGGCTGCTGATAAATCTCTCTAGCGATCACCCCAAGTGAAGAGCTTCACAAAATTGTTATGTGTGGTTCCCCACTTGGGCCCATTAGTATCCAAAGTCTTTGTTTCAGGCGTCATTCACTCTATTGTCACTCTCTTTACAAACTATTTGTCGCCACACTTTTACACTTTTCTGTCCTGGCATATCACTCTAGCTTCCTTCACGTCCATGCATTTTCTCATGCAAGCTCTCGTGCTTCTATGGATTCTTATGTCTCTTTGGATTAATGTCTCATTCACAAATTCTAACCTTTCTTTCGGTGCTCTACCTCTGGGCATTCTGCCATTTACTTTACCATTATACACCTGTTTCGTCAGTCGTTCATCTTTCATTCTTTCAACATGTCCGAACCACCTTAACTGATTTCTTTCCCATATTTCAACTAGAATTCAGACAAAAAATTTTGTGAAATAAAATGTTATTGTAGCTTGCGCGTTTTTCCAAAAAGTTAATTATTTTATTTTTAATATATTTTGATGGCAAGAGTTCATAACAAAACTTGTAGATATTTTTGGGTTGAACAACTTTTGTCATATCATATCTTCCGTCTCTTGTATCGTTTTTCCAAAAATTCAATTTTTTTATTTCTAATGTTATTTTTTACGATTCAAACAAAAACTACGCGCCCTATCAACAAATTCTTGACGAGAAATTTGTAGTTTTTTTTTTTTTTTGATGAGCAACTTTTGTCTACTTAATTTTTTCATAGCTTGTGACGTTTGTATAAAAATTCAATTTTTCTATTCTTAATGCAGCTTTTACGAATAAAACAAAAACTACGCGTCCTATAAAGAAGTGATTTTCAACAAATTTGTAGATCTTTTTTGAATACACAATTTTTGTTGAGTCATCTTTTTTCGTATCTTTTAGAGCTTGACCGCAAAATGTAATTTTTGATTTTTCATTAGTTTTTGTGCTGTCAAAATTTGAATTTGCGATTTTTCAAGAAAATTCAAAAAGTTGTTGCGTTAATTTTGTAAGGTATTTAAAATGCAACGTTTTTCTTCCTCTGACATTTTTTCATATCGTGTGTTGTTTGGCTTAAAATGAATAAATCAGTGTAAAATGAAAACGAGGGGGGGGGGGGGGGTCAAATTTTACACAAATCTAATACCTTCTCTGATCAGAACGTAACAATTAAAATTTAATCTTTATGTAGTTTAATATTGAGAAAAAAATGAATCAGTAATTAATTAATCATTTTGCAACATTAAAAACAATGAAAAGTTATTTTCATTGAAACATTCAAATAATTGTTGCTTTATATTTTAATGAAAATTTGAATTATTAATAAAATTTCAAACTAATTTCAGAAAAAAATTAAAGCATATTTAAATATAATTTTGAAATCTGAATTCAGATACTCATTTCACAACATGACCAACATTGACAAAAATTACATAATTAATTAAAATCGAGGTATTTTAAATATAAATAAACTTTTATTATATAAATTATAGCCAATATTAAATTACATAACCATAAAGTAAATAATCAATTTATGTACTTAATTGCAAAAAAAATTAAATCATTATGTAATTTAATATCGTGAAAAAATTAACCAGCTAATAATTAAGTAATCAGTTCTCAACATAAAAAACCTTAAACTATAATTTTCATTGAAACATTCAAATAATTTTTACTGCATATTTCTTCTTGTATTTTAACTTCCATTTCTGAAATTTTAATTTATCAATAACCTTTTAAACTAACTCCAGAAAATTTAGGTTTTAACAGATTTAGTTAATTAATTAATCAGTTTACAATATAAAAAGAATTAAACAATTATTTAAATTGAAACATTCAAATAATTTTTACTTTATATACATATTTTTTCAACTTTAATTTCTGAAAATTTGATTTATTGATTAGATACAGTACACGTCAGGAATATCAGAATCTGCAAGTTGCCGTTCAATTTTAATGAAACTTGGTGAAATTATATTGAATTTTTTGATTGGATTTTTTTGTATTATCGACACTTTCGGAACCGATGATTGAATTTTGTTGAAATTTGAAGTTATTAGAGATAAAATTATACATTTGCAAACTATAAAATTTTTAATAAGAAGCGTGATAAAAAGTTGTGAAATTTTTCCTGACAAAAAGTCCAAACAATATTTTGATTCAATGTTTCGTGAAATTCTCCCTTTTAATTTTTGTTAAATTAGAATATAAAGATTCCTTATGAAATCACCTTAAATTAAAAAGAAATTGATGGAGACTCTTCTGGTACCAGCGATATCGTCATTTTAGCGAGACCATTCGCTGCGCTGTGCTGCCAGTGCGGCCACTCACAAACGATGTGATGGAAACTTCAAAATTTTTTTTATCTTCTGAGACATTTCTTTTCCATGCTCAGCGTGGCTTGGGTTTAATACTTCGGGGTGCTCGAAATGAAAAAATATGTTAACTTGTAATGATAATTGTTATACTTTTATCGATAAAGTGATACTTGATAAAAAAATATGTCTTCCGATATTATTTGCTAATTTCAGAAAAGAATTATTTAAAAAAATTCCCATTACGGACATTTAAAGTCAACAAAAAATAATTTCATCTCTTAATTGTCCCACATTTATGTTTTCAGAGAGATTTATAACAATTTAGTGCGGAAAATTGGTCGTTTTGTATTATTTGTTAATATTATAAACAAATTTTATAGATAATTGTCAGCCAGTATTAGCAGTGACATGCTTTTATGCCTGTTAATGTCTACCGTGATCATTTGGTTGTATAATTTGTTTCTAAATGTAATAAATAATATCGAATAATAGATTTTCGACATTAATATGCAACATTGTCCTAAATGATGAGAGATTAGAACAAGTTGACAAGTACGTATATCTAGGTAGTCTATTCACTAGCGAGGGAACAATAGATGGGGAGTTAGATAGGCGCATAAATAAGGGTAAACAGGTTATCGGTAGAGCAGGGTCCATCCTAACAAATAAAAACATATAAAAAAAAGCTAAAATTGCCATACATAATTCTATATTCGTACCGACTGTACTATACGGTAGCGAGACATGGGCCTGTCAAGAAAAGGACAGGAGTAAAATTAACGCGATCGGCATGAAACCTCTGCGCACAAATATGCGGAAAAACACTGATGGACAAAGTCCGAAACGAGACAATCCTCAAAGAATGTGGTACAGGAGAGACACTAGTTGACATATGGGAAAGAAATCAGTCAAGATGGTTCGGACATCTTGAAAGAATGAATGATGAACGACTGACCAAACAAGTGTATAAAGGTAAAGTAAATGGCAGAATGCCCAGAGGTAGACCACCGAAAGAATGGTTAGAATCTGTAAATGAGACATTAATCCGAAGAGACATAAGAAGCCATAGAAACACAAGAGCTTGCATGAAAAAATGCATAGACGTGAAGGAAGATAGAGTAGTATGCCAGGACAGAAAAGTGTGGCGACAAATAGTTTGTAAAGAGAGTGACAATAGAATGTATGACGTCTGAAACAAAGACATTGGATACTAATGGGCCCAAGAGGGGAACCATACATAACAATTTTGTGAGGCTCTTCACTTGGGGTGATCGCTAGAGAGATTGATCAGCAACCTGGGTCGGAGCAGTGTTGCGGAATAAACGAGTCATTTAAATAAATAACACGAGAATTCCAGATCAATCTAAAATATCTATACCTAACACCTATATACCTATCTACCTCATACCTATATACCTACCTACTTTATACCTATATACCCATATACACACTACTATTTTCCAACCGAGCAAGTCACGCCTACCCCGAAAGGGAAATGGCTTAATGGTATAATAATAATAATCTGAACTGGCAATATAATTTAGCACAATGGTCGGAAACACCCGAAAAGCTAGCCAAAATTCAAATAGTAAGCAAACTTTTTAAAAACTCAGTACTCTTATGTTTTCCTGGTCAAGGAATTTAAATTTGTGTTAAAAATAGTCAAAAACAAAATGGCCGCCACAATATGGCGGACCAACTTTGAAAAAACTGACGTTAAGTATGCGAAAAGTAGTCGTCAAGGTGTTTTCGCTGTCAAAAAATTCGAATTTGAGGTTGAAATTGTCAAAAAAAATGGCCGCCACAAAATGGTGGACCAAATTTGGAAAAACTGACGTTACATTCGTGAAAAGTAGTCGTCAGGGGGTTTTCGGGGTCAAGGAATTCGAATTTGATGTCTAAATTGGCAAAAACAAAATGGCCTCCACAAAATGGCGCACCAAATTTGAAGAAACTGACCAACGATTTTATTTTTCACGAGTTTGGGCTCCTACTGCGGCTAATCACCATGCGCGTACACCTTTCTTGTAAACCTGTTTAAAACGAAAGTCGCAGTTAGGCGCAGCAAAATTTTTAATTTGTCCAATCACCACCTCCTTGACTTATTATTTTAATAGGAATCACAGCAGAGCAGTGCGGAATTTTTTTTGTGATCATGTTATTTAATAAACTTTTGGTTTGCTAATGATTTCTGACAAGAAAACTTTGAGGTCACTACTACTATAATACTTCATGAATTAATAAAATACAACTTGTATTGAAATTTTATCATACAAACCTCCAGCAACTCTCTCTATATTATATGTTGTCAACGAACTCGCGCACTAAAACAAAATTTAGAGCACTTGCAACCGAGCGTATAATTTGACGTTTCGACACGTCTCGCGCAAGTATGGGAGCAGGCCATCTTTTGGGCCCTGTCAAAGCCCACGTGCGTAAGACAGAGCCCAATCCTTCCCGAATTTGATGCAAAGATTAATTGTTTATGGAATACCATATTTGGTCTTACGCAAAAAAAAATCGATTTTTTGAATTTTGGTCAGCTTTTCCTGCTATTCCGACCACTGTGTTTAGGGACAATTAGGAGAAAATATTTTTTTTTACTTCAAATGTCCACACTGGGAATTTGTTTACATAATTTGTTTCTAAAATTGACAAATAATATCAGGAGACATCTTTTTTTGATCAAGTATCACTTTATCGATAAAAGTACGTAATATTAATGCCAAAATATCCTTTACAAATGAGCAGTCTATAATATTCAGTGTTTCTATCGTTTGTTAGTGGTCGCTCTGGCAGCACAGCGCAACGAATGATCTCACTAAATTGACAATATCTCTGGAACTAGAAGGGTTTCCACCAGTTTTTCAAAATGAAAGATGATTTCATATATATCCTAATTTAACAAAAATTAAAAGGGCAGAATTTCGCAAAATGTTGAATCAATAATTTGTTTATACTTTCATTCAGACAAAATTTCAGAATTTTTTATGTAAAGTTTTATGGCTTGAAGATGTATAAATTCATCTTTAATACCTCCGAATTTCAACCGAATTCAAGCATCGGTTCCGGAAATGTCGAAAATTCAAAAAAATCAAACAAAAAAATTCAATATGGCGTACCTCCCAAAATTAAAAAAATGTAATCCTTCGGGGACAAAATATAGCTTACATAGCAATATATTTTCACTAATTTTCATTACAATCGAATGAACACTTGTCGATTCTGATACTCCTGACGTGTACTGGTCCGATAACCTTTTGAACTAATTTTTGAAAAAATTAAAACATTTACGTATAATTTTGATAATGGAATTCAGATACTTATTTCATAACAGCACAAAATTTGAAAAACTTATATAATTGTAAAAGAAATATGTTAAATATAAAAAAAATTTTATTATACGAATTATAGCCAATATTCTATAGCCAACAGCCATATCACGCTGAAAAAACCAGTTCTCGTCAGATCACTGATGTTAAGCAGCGTTGGGCGCGGTTAGCACTTGGATGGGTGACCATTCGAGAAAACTGAGTGCTGTTGGCACATCGTGGGTGTGGTGAGCCCACACTTGTAGTTATTTACTACAAGTTATCAACCTAGAAACACTACCCGAATCGGGTAGTGTCACGCCTACCCCGAAAGGGAAATGGCTTAATGGTATAATGGTATACTTCTATCACGTAACCTCAAATAAATGATCAATTTATGTTACTTAATACAGAAAAATTAAAATTAAATCTTTATGTAATTTAATATTGTGAGAAAAATTAATTAGTCAATAATAAATTAAAACATAATATTTAGATATAATTTTGAAAATTAAATTCAGATACTCATTTAACAATAAATCTATCATGTTTATTCAAACATTCAAATCATTTTTACTTTACATTTTTTTTAATTTTCACTTTCAATTTTGAAAATTTGATTTATTCGTAATCTTTTATACTAATTTCAGAAAAAAATAAAACATATTTACATATAGTTTTGAAAATTAAATTCAGATACTCCTTCCACAACATCAGATACAATTGAAAAGTTATGTAATTGGAATAGGAGTATTTCAAATATAAATAAACTTTTATTATACAAATTGACTATGTTACGGGATATCCTTGTTGAAAATGCGACCGAAGTGTGTGGTACGGCGGTTGTAGGAAGAAAATCTGGTGATGCATGGTGGAATGATGAAATTCAGGGAGCCCATCAAGAAAAGAAAGAAGCGTACAAGAGAACGTTGAACATCACAAGGTCTTAGCGATTAGGAGAGAAATAGACTTCAAAATGATTACAGACACAAAAAGAGGAAAGTTGAACGACTATTCAAGGAAAGTAAAGATAAAATCAGAACAGAAGTACAGAAGAAAATAAAAAACGACTTTGAAGGAACCATGAAACTATTATTTAAAGAGATGAAGGAAAGTACAAGTACAGAGTTTGTCAGCATAAGAAACAGCAAAGGTGAAATGCTATATGATACAGACGGGATAGTAGACGCTCTGAAAGACTCTTAAAGAATTATTAGGAGGTGCAGATATAGGGCAACAGAACTGCGACATAGAACATAATGCATTAGAAAACCCAATTGAAAAAGTATGTGTCACTGAGATTAGAGATATAATTAAGAACATGAAAAACGGTAAGGATGCTGGCGTAGACAGTATTAGTGCTAAAAATTTTTGAATACGGTGGCGAGTACATACCTCACAGGTTGTGGGAATTGATAAATTTATGTATCGAGATGGGAGAAGTCGCAGACGATTCGAGAAAACCGATTATCGTACCAATATAAAAAGAAAGGCAGATCAAAGCAACTTCAATAATTACAGGTATCAGCTTATTAAGTACCGTAAGTAAAATATACTCAAAAATCCTTATTCGCAGGGTAATGAAAACAACAAAAGAGAAGATATGGGCAGTTCAAAGTGGACTTATTCCAGGAAGATCATGTACAGATCAAATATTTAGCATAAGACTGATCACAGAAAAATGTTTGAGGGCGGAAAAGAAAGTTTTCTGTGCATTTGTTGACCTAGAAAAAGCATTTGACAAGGTAAATAGAAGTAAACTTTGGGAAGTCCTTGAAGAGTACGGAATCAATGCTTGGCTCCTATCATCAATAACAACAATATATACAGGTAGTAAAGCGAGTGTGAGGGTTAATGGGAAACTGAGTGACTGGTTCGATATTATGCAAGGCATGAAACAAGGATGGGTTATGTCCTCATGGCTGTTTATCATATTTATGGATAAGTGTCTAAGAATGGCCCTCTTCGACGAAGAACGTTTGGATCTTGAAACAGTGAAGGTACGTGGGTTAGCTTTCGCAGATGACAAGATTGTTATGGTAAAATCAATCGAGGACCTGCAAAGAATGTCGAATAAACCTAATACAAGCATGAAGAACATGGGCCTCAAAGTTATCGTAAATAAAACAAAAATCATGGTGTTTGAAGGAAAAAGTGAGAAAACAATTTGTAACATTGTCCTAAATGGTGAGAGATGAGAACAAGTTGATAAGTACGTATATTCACTAGCGACGGGAAAATAGATGGGGAGTTAGATAGGCGCATAAATGAGGGTAAGAAGGTTATAGGTAGGGTAGGGTCCATTCTCAGAAGTAAAAACATATCAAACAAAGCTAAAATGGCCATACATAATTCTATATTTGTACCGACTGTAGTATACGGTAGCCAGACATGGACCTGTCAAGGAAAGGACAAGAGTAAAATTAACGCGATTGGCATGAAATATCTCCGCACAATATGCGGGAAAACACTGATGGACAAAGTCCGAAACGAGATAATCCTCAAAGAATGTGGTACAGGAGAGACACTAGTTGACATATGGGAAAGAAATCAGGTTGACCAAACAAGTGTATAAAGGTAAAGTAAATGGCAGAATGCCCAGAGATAGACCGCCGAAAGAATGGTTAGCATCTGTGAATGAGACATTAATCCGAAGAGACATAAGAAGCCATAGAAACACGAGAGCTTGCATGAAAAGATGCATGGACGTGAAGGAAGCTAGATAAGTATGCCAGGACAGAAAAGTGTAGAAGTGTGGCGACAAATAGCACCGGCACACCAAAAAAAAAACTCTTTTCTGATCTACAGACGCGACACATATATTCTCATGTATTTTGACCCGCTGAGCACGAATCCGAGGTCTGTTTGACCCCAGCACATCTGGGTCAAGGGCATTTGAAGGTCAAGTCGACAGAGAAGTCATTTGGGTGATGATAGCTACTATAATTTATGTTTGTTGGATCGCTGAATCCGAATCCGGGGTCCATTTGAACTTATCGAGTCATGTTCTGACTGCAGATTCTGAAAGAACGGAAGATTTTACGTCCAGATATGTATGTATGTATTTTTCTATGACGACCTCTAAGGTCATGTTAAGGTCATTTTATTTAAATATATAGATGGTTCATATGGGTAAAATATAGCTACATGGGACTAGACTACTATACTAATATGTTGTGGGGGTCGCTAAATCTGAATCCAAAGCCCGCTTGACCCCATGGTGCCAAGGTCAAGGTCAAATCAAGGTCATATCAAAGTTAGATCGGGATAAAAAGATGTTACCGAACCGAAATTTGACTTCTACATGTTTTTGGGTGAGTGAATTCGAATCTGAAGCCCGTTTAACACAACAAATCAGGACTGAAATCCCAAGTGCACAATAACCTTCAAGCGCTATCCCCACGACAGTTTATTTAAGACGGTCAGAAATTAGTACATATGTTTGGTTACAAATTACCTTGTCTCCACAGAAAAAACTAAGAATAAAATTTGTTGCAGGAAATTTTTTAGAGCGATATTTAACCGATATTTGTGTAAAGTTTATCCTCTGAAGTTAATTTTTGTTGCAAAGAATCTTTCGTCGGAAATCGATGTAAAGTTTATCTTCTGTGGTTTCTGTGTCAAGTTCGCACCGCTTACTTCAGGAAACTTATATCGCGTAGGGCACCTCCACGTGGTGACGGCGGAAAACGGATTTTTTTTTTGCTTTTTATTGTTCGCCTAAGCCCTGGGGTGAAGGCATAATACCGTCATGGCCGACACGAGAGAAAGTACGATGCAGGGTTTCGGATGCCCAGTATCGCCGGTTGGTCAGGGTAAGGAAACGGGCCCGCAATCGTCGTCATCCAGCTACCGCCACCCTTTATTGGTTGGCGATTCAACTGATGAAGAATATAAAGCTACAACAAGTAATCATGTTTTTACCAGCCATGACTGCAACAGCGATAAAAATGTTTTTTGCTACGTTTGTGGGAAATATGCAGTCATCACTTGCCGTAGGTCCATGAATGAGCAATGTAGGATTATATATATTGTCAATGTTATAAAAAAGAATTTTCCCTTCAAAATGAAACATTTGCTCCAGATAACATTTGCAGTGCTTGCTACAATATGCTTTTACGTTGGAATAAAATGAAAAACAATGAAATGTTAAAATACTCCTCACCGGTAATGTGGTCAATACCTCAATCTGAAAAAGACTGTTATTTTTGCAATACAAAAGTTAAAGGATTCAACGCTAAAAACAAATCAAAAATATCTTATGAAATAGTGTCTTCTGTCATAACTGCAAAATCTAATCTAGAGTCTGCTATCGAAAATATGGATACGGGCTCAATGATAAATGAAGCTTCAACAAACAAAGAGACAGATAGAGAGGTGATGTTAGACAGTCAAGAAGAATCTGACGACTGCTCATACGAAGATGATGCAAATGAAGAATATGTGCCAAAATTGCGGAGAAAGAAAAAAAATGAATCTTTAAGACTATTCAACCAAGATAGTTTAAACGATTTTATCAGGAGCATGGGTCTTCCTCAAGATGCTTCTGAATATATGGAAGCTGAGTTGAAGAGCCGTGGAATGGTAGAACAGGGGACGAAGTCATCTTTCTACAGGAATCGAGAAAAGAAGTTCCGTCAGTACTTCAATAAAGATGAAGAAGGTATGTTGGTTATATTGCAGAGATGTTGACGGTTTAATGAATGAACTAAAAAAGGATGTTTACGTTCCAGAAGAATGGAGATTGTTTATAGACTTGTCAAAACAAAGCCTTAAGGCAGTGCTGCTTAACAATGGAAATGAGTACTCAAGTCTATCAATAGCGCATTCAACACAATTAACAGAAAGTTACGAAAACGTCCAATATGTATTGGAGAAAATTAAATATGACAAACATAAGTGGCAAGTTTGTGGTGATTTGAAAATCATAACCATTCTCCTTGGTCAACAATCAGGATATACAAAGTATCCCTGCTTTTTGTGTTTGTGGGATAGCAGGGATCGCGCGAAACATTACAAGAAGAAGGTTTGGCCAACAAGAGAACAACTTGAACCTGGAAATCACAATGTAATTCAACAACCTTTAATTGATCCATCAAAAATATTGCTCCCGACACTGCACATAAAACTTGGACTTATGAAAGAGTTCGTCATAGTTTTGAATAAAGAAGGAACATGTTTTCAGTACTTGACAAATCAATTTCCTAGATTAAGTGATGCTAAATTGAAAGAAGGAGTATTTGATGGACCTCAGATCCGTAAAATTTTTTACGACGAAAATTTCATCAACACAATGACAGACTTAGAAAAAGCTGCTTGGCTCAGTTTTCGAGATGTTGCTCAAAACTTCTTAGGAAATCACAAAAATAATGACTACAAAGCAATCGTAGCAAATATGGTGAGGAGCTATCAACGCTTGGGATGTTTGATGAATCTCAAACTCCATTTCATGGACTCTCATATTAGCTATTTTCCTGAGAACTTAGGCTATTACAGCGAAGAGCAAGGGGAGCGTTTCCATCAAGATCTAAAAGACGCTGAGCTTCGATGGCAAGGAAAATGGGACGTGAATATGTTGGCTGACTACTGCTGGCTGCTAAAGAGAGATCAAGTACCTGGCGATGAAGAAGGTGATAGTTCGAAGAGAACTAGAAATCCACTGCATAGATCCTTTGACAATAAAAGATAACGTTATAGGCGAAGGAAAGAATAAACGCTATTCCAAAATACCATACCGTAACTCTCGTTTAGTCCTGATTTGTTGGGTTAAATTTTGGAACAGTTATACCTTTTTCTCTCGATATGACCGTGATCTGACCTCAACCTTGGCACCCTGGGGTCGAGCGGGCCTCGGATTCAGATTCAGCGACCTCCACAACATATTAGTATAGTAGTCTAGTCCCATGTAGCTATATTTTACCCATATGAACCATCTATATATTTAAATAAAATGACCTTAAAATGACTTCAGAGGTCGTCATAGAAAAATACAAACATACACAGCTGGACGTAAAATCTTCTGTTCTTTCAGAATCTGCAGTCAGAAATTTGTTTTTAGAAAAATGAACAAAATTGACCTTGAAATGACCTTGACCTTGACTCGATAAGTTCAAATGGACCCCGAATTCGGATTCAGCGACCCAACAAACATAAATTATAGTAGCTATCATCACCCAAATGACTTTTCTGTCGATTTGACCTTCAAATGCCATTGACCCAGATGTGCTGGGGTCAAAAGGACCTCAAATTCGTGCTCAGCGGGTCAAAATACATGAGAATATATGTGTCACGTCTGTAGATCAGAAAACGTTTTTTTTTTTTTGTGCTGGTGTAGTTTATACACAGAGTGACGGTACAGTGAATGACGTCTGAAACAAAGACCTTGGGTACTAATGTGCTCAAGTGGGAAACCACACATAACAATTTTGTGAGGTTGAATTCTATATCAATCTGAAAAATCTATACCCCCTACCTCACATTACTCCTTTCCTCACTGAGCAAGTCACGCCTACCCTGAAAGGGAAATGGCCTAATGGTATAATATAATAATACCCAGTGGGCACAAAACCATTAACATCCCAAGCACGTCCTTGGAACGTTCCTAGGACGTCCAATGTCAGTCCAATCAACGTCTCTAAGACGTCCAATGTCCTATAGATGTCGTAGAGACATCTCAAAGACATAGGACGTTCTCGGGACATCTTTCGTACTGACATTATACGTCTTAAGAGCATCCCTAGGAAGTCCAAAAGACGTCTTAGAGATGCCCCGAAGACGTCTCTAGGACATCCTTAATTTTTTTGCCCACTGGGTATCTATTTATATATATGGGGCGTTATTTCTCAAGTGTACCCACTCAAAAAGTCAAAGTTGTCCGATCTAAGTTAAAC
>CAKNYM010044664.1:30517-47787 GCA_932195095.1 Andricus curvator | reverse complement strand
AGTAGTATCCCTGTAAGTGGGGAGTGGGACCAGCGACGTCCAAGAATTCGTTAATGCTTGCCACGAATGAAAACTCGTATGCACGGTCGTGCACATGCGCACTGGCGGTTGTCATGCCAACGATGTCAACACGTGTTTGAAGTTTCGAACTTGTGTTTTGTTTTGAACATTTCTGTGCTGCCGGTTTAGTAAAATAAAATTGTGAATGTGAATGTTTCCATGTTTCTTACATTTTTTGGATCAATGGAAATGTATCGATGGTTTGCAATAATTCCGCAAACTGACCAATGCTATTTATTGCAATGTATTTCGAAAAGGGCATCACGTTATCATCGAAGTAAATTTTAACGTGTAAATCAGGAAATTGTAGTACTTACACTTTCTAGATCCTTTCCGTATTTTTGATGCCATTTTCCTTCTCGATTTTAATTCAGGAACGTGATATACACCCAACAAAATAAAAACACAAACGAACATAACCTACATATGAATCGAGATGTCAAAATATAATGTAGGGGAGTGGGTATAACACGTGACTGAGAAAACAGCTCTGCGCATGTGCACGACCGTGCATACGAGTTTTCATTCGTGGCAAGCATTAACGAATTCTTGGACGTCGCTTGTCCCACCTCTGCTCACCAAACACATAGGGTGATACCACTCCTTACTATTCCTTCGTGCTCAAAACAATAGTATATTGTGCATCGAGTTGGAGAAGTTGGCGATTCTAAACGAGTGTGAAGTTTGCCGCGTGAGCGCAGCGAGCTCGGCAATCACACGGGCGAATCGCCGTCTCCCACTAGGTTCAGATAATACTTTGTTCAACACTCGCGATGGAAATGTAGCTGAGGAGGTTGTCGAGAGTGGGCGAAGTTGTCGATTTCTCAACTGATTGACGTCACAGTGGGCGAAGTGAGTACTTTTCCCACTTGCGGGAACTTCGACCACTGTGACGTCATCAGTTGAGGAATCGGCAACTTCGCCGTCTCGAGACGAGCCTCCGAAGTCACATTTCCATTGCGGGTGTTGGGCAAAAGACATAATTTAAAACCAACTGAAGTTAAAGTTGAAAAAAATAAGTTGAAAACGATGGAAAGCTGAACCGAATGACCTTTTCTACAAGTTAAATGTCAAAACTGTTGAACGTAGAAATTATTTCAATTATTTAATTGCTCAAATTTCTATTCTTCCAAGCTTGCCTTATGAATATTTCAATTTAAAAAGTTAAAAATGTTCACGATTTTAAGATGTTTAAAATAATACAAAAGAATCGTATTTATCAAATTCTCCATTGTCAGTTTATGTTTGGAAGTTTCCAAAACAAAGCAAAATGAATAAAGAAAATCCCTTGATAAAAATGAGACTCAGACCATTTCACGTGAACCTAACTCGATAATTTTCCGATCCTTTGTTTCTTGTAAATTTTCCTCTTTCGGAAAATGAAGTTTTGCGAAAGATTTGGCACCCCCAACGACGTGATCGCCTTGAAGAAGATTCAATCGAATTACGGAGTCTGCTGCTTAGTATTCAGTTCACTTCGTCTCGTTGGCTTTTTACCGAGAGTTCGGCGACATGAAACGTGACTTCTGCACAGTTAAAATACATACGAATGTATGTTCGAATAATTATTGTGCATGAAAGCTTAGAATATTTGGGCGTTTCCTTTCTTATTGTCAGACAAGGGGCCATCCATAAATTACGTAACATATTTTTTGCCAATTTTGTTCCCCTCCCCCATTTAACAAGCCGTAAAAAAAGGGGAAGCCCCCCCCCCCCCCCCGCATATGTTACGTAACTTTTTCAAATATTCTCAGTCATGTCTCATTAAATAAAATTTAGTTACCCGATACACCAAACACCAGAATTACCATTCCTTTCTTCAATAAGGAAACATATTATGTTACATATATGTAAAAAATTATAGGAATTTCCAAAAAATAAATCAACGCTGTTAATTCCTAATTATTAATCTGTTAATTACACTGTTCATAATTGAAGAATTTTTTATTGAAACTCTATTAAATTAAAGAAATTTTAATTTTAAATCTTCGCAATTGAAGTAATTCTGAAAAAGTATTCAAAATTATATCATTTTCTATTATGCATATCAAATATTAAAGATTCTCTATTTGCAAATCTTGAACATTTTTAAATTTTCTATTGTAAATCTGTAAAACTGGAGTATATTATTCGAAAAAAAAATTTCCAAATTACATACCTTTGAGATATAAATCTTGAAAATTTAATTAATTTAAATTTTATAGTTTCAATTTTTTTTTATTTTGAAAATTTTAAAATCTTCAAAATTGAAGATTCTTTAATTTAAAAAATTAAAAATTATGCAAGTTTTAAGTTTTACTATTACAACATTTGTAATTTTGATGATTTATATTCCAAATTCTTCAATGTAGAAAATTTAGAATTGAAAGCTTGACTTTTAGTGTATCCAAAATCATCCATATTTAAGAATTTTGATCTACACATCTTTGGGATTAAAGAGTTTTCAATCGTAAAACTTCAAAATTAAACTATTTGAAAAAATATTTCAAGTCACATCATTCTAAATTAAACAATTGAAAACTGAAGAATCTTCAACTGCAAAACTTAAAATTTAAAGAATTTTCCATTGAAAATCTATCTAATTAAATAGATTTCAATTTTTAATCTTCAAAATTCATCTTAAAAAAAAACATTCAAAATTGCATCATTTTTCATTATACACTAAATATTCTTCAATTGCAATGCTTAAAAATTGAAAAATGTTCAATTGTAAATCTTCAAAATTGAACTAAATATTTATAAAAATGTTCCAAATTACACACATTTAGGACATGAATCTTGAAAATTGAATAATTTGCAATTTTGAAAATTTTCAGTTAAAAATTATGTATGTAAGTTTCAAGTTTTACAATTGAAAATTCTGTAATTTTAATGATTCAAACTCGAAATTTCTTCAACTTGGAAGATTCAGAACTGAAAACTCTTCACGTTGGTCTTCAAAATCATGAAAATTATAGAATTCTCATTCATACATCTTTAAAATTGAAAATTTTTTATTTTGAAAATTTATGATAAAAAATTATTCAAGTTATAAGTTTGACAATTGAAAATTTTGTAATTTTTGCGGATTTACGTTCGCTTCAATTTTGAAGTTTTAGAATTGAAAGCTTGATTTTCGGCCTTCGAAATCATTCGAATTCAAGATGTTTCATTTATAAATCTTCAAAATTAAAGAGTTTTTAATTGTAAATCTTCCAAATTGAACTATTCAAAAAAAAACAATATATATATATATATATATATATATATATATATATATTACATCATTCTAAATTATACACATTAAAAATGGAAGAATCTTCAATTGCAAATCTTGAAAATTGAAGAATTTTCCCTTGTAAATCATCAAAATTGAAGTACATAACTAAAAAAAACTTTTAAAGTTACATCACTTTAAACTATAACCCAGAAAAAACCAAAATGTAATCTTTAAAGCGATTTCAGAGTTTTACCTGCAACAAAAAATACCTTTACGTGTTAGGATTCACCCACCGCATTGGAAGTGGTTACCATGTCAACTCTATTGAATCTTGTTTTGTTGTGATGCGAAAAAATTCAACTTGTTTACTCGAAAATTAACCGCAACAACAATTACCTTCTGTTTTTTCTGTGAGACATTCCAAATTAATGCATGTTGAATTGTGAATCTTTAAAATTGAAGATTTTCCAATTTAGAAAATGTGCAGTAAAAAATTATGCAAGCTTCACAATTAAAAATTCTGTAATTTTTATTATTTACATTTGAAATATTCTCCAGTTTGGAAGATTTCGAATTGAAAACTCTTGATTTTTCATATTCAAGATCATTCAAATTTAAGAGTTTTTATTTATATATTTTTTAAATTGAAGAGTTTTCAATTTTAAATCTTCAAAATTAAACTATTTGAAAGAAAAAAACGTTAAAAATTACATCTTTCTAAATATGCAAAAACACATCTAAAGATGTTCTAAATATTTAATTCCAAATCTTGAGATAGACCTATTTCAAAAAGATGTTAAAAATATTATGATTTTAAACTATAAACATTCGAAATTAAACAAGTTTGCGAATTTGCAATTATTGTGAATACCTTCAAAATGGATCAATGTAGAAAACAAAAAACGTAAAAAATACTTAGATTTCCAGAATGCTCGGAAAATTGTTTGTTTTAAATTAAAGAAACCGTTTCTAAATAACCTTAATATTTTGAGGAATTATTGCAATCATAATAAACGCCAGTAAAGTCTAATAAAACGAGATTATAATATTTCTAATCTTTCATCAAATGACTTAATTTTGCATTTTTAGCAACAATGTAAAAGATTGAGATTCTTCACTAAAAGTTTAAGATATTTTTACTTTCTGTTTAATCTGTGGTCAAATCTAGAAAAGTAGATGACAAACTCTAAGGGTGTATTTAGTAAGTATGTAGTGCAAAGCCCGATAACAATGAAAAATGTTGAATAATTTTGGGAGTAGTATTAATTTCAAAAATTGTAAATAAGACTTTGTTTTTATGTAAATTTTTCTACAGAAAGACGGAAAAAAATTAAAATACTAATCTAATTATACCGATATTGAAGGCCTTATAACGTTATTACAATCTTTTATTGTAATTACTAAACTTGAACATTATTCTATGATGTAACAGGTCGTAACATTTTTCCGAACCCCCCACCCCAGAAAAAAAATTTGTTACGTAATTTATGAATGGCCCCCATGAGGTGTGTGTGTGCGTGTTCGTGCTTATAGGTGGGTGAGTCAAAAAAGTGAAGCGCATATATCACTTCAGGGGTTCATGAATTACGTAAGCTCGAAATTATGCGCCATTCAAATTATTGCGCCTCAATTTGTACTACGTCGTTGAAAGCCCGGACATGAGAAATTTAATGTGTGCTATTCTATGATTCTCGTCAGAATATCAGAATGAATTTTTAATTCAATTTCCGCTTGAATTTTTCAATGAATTGTAATTTCTCAATTTTGTATTTATAAATTATGTGTTAAAATTTGCTGGGTTCAAAGTTATAAATGTTCATTCTTAGAGTCAGTGTAAATAAAAAAATGCAGATTAACAAAGGTTGAAAAATAAATGATAGTGAATAATTTAATCTATTGTTTCAATTAAATTAGTGTGTACTGAATGAAATTAAAAAAGGAAAATTGTTCAATTATGCCAGAAGGAAATACATTTAATCCAGTTTCTAAGTGAATTTTGTATATAAATGAAAAATAATATGAAAAATAATATCATTAAGTGTTGAGGAAATGTAGGTGGATGAATTAAACTTGCAAATGAAAGCAGAGTTCATCTATTTTAAAAAGACTTCAGCGATAAAAGTAGTGAGAAAAACAAATGAATTCTTTTTAATTGAAAAAGTTCGTTCGCTGAGTTCGTCTGGCAATAACATGTACCTACTCTAGTTGAATATACTTATAGCTATGGGCTCGCCTGATGGAATGAAAGCAGTGGATAATGAAAAAATTTAATTTTTCAATTTGCCGAGCGAATTAAGACCAGAATTATTTAAATATTTATCCTTATTTCAGTAATTGAGGTACTTTGTGAAGACAAACTTTAACGTCTGAGAGAATTTTTGATCGTTTTTTAATGGGATATTCATAAGTGTCTTTGACGAAGGCTAATTTACTTTATTATTTACAAAGTATTTTCTAAGAAGATTAATCATTTGTTCTTGAAAACCTCTAGCTGTCAAAGATTCGAAAATTCCATTATGTTCACATCAGTTTAATTGAAAGTAGACCATAATATTCTTGAAGAAAATTAAAAATTTCTGCGTGAAGACATTTATCTTATAAATCTTTCAAGCCTTAATTATCTTCCCTTCATTCTACTTAATTTAGAAGATTTTTTTATTGTAAGAATCTAATTCAGGAATCTAGTAAACTTTATGGAATATTACAGTTATAATAAGCCAATCTTTTAATTTTAAAATGCTTGTACTTCCGAGTTTGAAGCCTTACAATTCTCAGTTGGAAATCCTTTAATATTTATGGATTCCGCCTTTAATTTGGAAATCTTATACAATTCAATATTTAATATATTAATTTTGATCAAATCAACTTGAATATTTTTCGAATGAACATCTACAATTTTTCTATGAATGCTTTTCATTTCAAATGAATTTACATTCAAGAATCGTCGAAAATAAAATTCTTTTACTTTTTGCAAGATGTTTAAAATTTAAAGCTTTAAATCTTGCCAATTTCAGTATAAATCAAATCAAATTCTATGTTTGCGTGTAATAACAAATTTAACTTATCCAATATTTAAATTTTTTAACTTTAAAAAATACAATTACCGAAAGCCTCAATTTTTAATTTGTATCAGTTACATCCTTGATTAAAGAAATTTGATCTAAAAATGAAAATGATCTAATTCTTCGTACTTCAATTTCAAATTTTTCAATTTTATCCATTTTGGGACAACAAATTGAATTTTTTGAATACTATAAGAAAAATATTTTTTTGTAATTGAAAGGTGGCAGTACGGAAAATTCAAGCTTCAGTTTAAAAAATTATAACAAAATGTACTCCAGAGATATTAAGTTTCTGAATACGGGTAAATAAAGTTTTATGTAAAAAAGTTAGCCAATTCTGAGAAAATCCACTGAGAATTTTGGAATCAGAATTTCATGCGGGATTTCAAAAACGGTTTTGGATAGCAATTAAAAATAGAATTTGTAATGCTTCATGAAAATAAGAACTCACTCCCGACGTATGAGGATGCTGATTGAGAATAAAAAAGGTTTGATTCCAGAAAATTATTGTGTTCCGAGAAAAACTAAATTGAAGATTGCGATTAGACACACATTTCTTTGCAAAAAATCCGAAAAAAATAAGAAAATATGTTTCTCAAGTAATGATAATAATTGCGAAAACTATCAACACTAAACGGTTGAAAAAATTATTAATATATTAAAATTTCAATTAAGATTCTAATAAATTATTTTTTTTAACCATGGTATTAGAAAATGATATTTCTAACAAATACTTTTACCACTATGTGTATTTGGTTGATTGGAAAAAAGTTAAATATATTAGATAATGAGATTTTCAAAAATAAAAAAATGTCCAAACCGTTTGAAATTGTTTACATTAAGGGTAACCCAAGATATTATCAAAATATAAAACTAAGAGATCAAGGAGTGCATTTATGATGACATGACATGTGACTATGATGAAACCAAAAAATTTCAAAAATCTTTTAAAAATATACGCAGAACATCAAATTTGAAGTAAGCGACCCCAAACACCCCTTATTCAAAGTTTTATACAAAGATATAAATATTTGTTAAATTTGATCCGCTATTTTAAGATTTATACAAAGGTTGACATCAAATTCGAAGTCAGTGACTCCAAAAAACCCATTATACCAAGTTTGTACAAATATGTAAAAAAAATTTAATTTTGGTTGCCATATTGGATCTGCTATTTTGAACTTGCAAAATTTTACATAAAATTCGAAGTTAGGGACGCCAAAAACTGCCTCACATCAAGTTTCATACAAATATGTAGAAATTTTGGAATTTTTTCTGCCTTTTTCAATGTTGAAATTTTGACATTAAATTCGGTGTCAGCGACCCCACAAACCGCCTTATACCAAGTTTCATACAATATATATATATATATATATATTGGATCCGACATTCTTAATTTTCAAATTTTAACATCAAATTTGAAGTCAATGACCCCAAAAACCCCATTATACCATGTTTTACATATACAAATCCGATTATTCTTTTATTTTTGCCACTTTTGGGGATCTCCTGGCCCACTGTGCATTAGGACCAAAAAAAAAGTCAAACTCATCATGAATAACTCTAGATTTTGATTTTAATTGTCGTTAAAAAATTCATTAAATTTTTCGCCTTCGAGGAATGAGCCTATTCCAACGCACGCTTCAAAATTTAAGGGAATTTCATATAAGGTGAAAATCAAAAAGTTGGAATTATTCAATTATTAACTGTAAAAAAAAAAAGTATTTCAGAACAACATATAAAACCTTTTCTTCCTCTTCATGTTAATCGCAATAAGTGTTAAAATAATAATCGAGATGAATAAGTACTACCATATTTGAAATTTTTATTTATTTTCGAATCAATGATAAATTTTTAATTCATCATTCAATTTATCAATAATATTATCATTACATTTATTATTAAATTGATCATTCAATTTATCATTATCATTAAATTTATAATTAAATTTATCGTTAAATTTATCATTAAATTATTATAAATTACATATATTTTCCGTGGAAATGACCTATTTTTTTATTGTTTTACAGGTAATTTTACAGTAATTAAATTTTTACACATTGAAGTATATTCAATAACTTCTCAATGTTATTAAATTTAGTGGGAAAATTAAACTCCTAAATCATCGGATTAATGAAAAACTGTTTTGTTACCGGAAGAAATAAAAAATAGGGAAGATTTGAAAAGTATATAATACTCGGTAATTAAAATTGGAAACAAAAAATAATTTGTTTTTGGGAATTTTGAAATTAATTCTGAATTTATACGAACGTGTATTGATAATATCATCTTGAGCTTTCCTTTAGAAGATATATCAACATAAATGTGAAAAAATATGGTAAGGGACATTGCAATCTCAACAAAATAATATGGAACAAATATTTGAAAAATTTGGGAAGTTTTCAAAAAATACAAAATAAAAAAAACCATAACTACTGAAAGGAATCATATCTAAATTCAGCACTGAAACTGTTAGAAATGTTCGGAAAAGTCCCACACATTTAGGATACTCAACTAACTGAAATTTATGAGATTGGTTGCTGAAAACAAAATTCAGTAACTTTCACAGTAAATCTACTAAATTTTCATTATCAATCAGAAAAGTTATCTGAAAATTATAAATAGTTTCCTGAAATTCCTAAATGGTAACAGAAATATAATTTATCGTGACCGAAAGAAGTGCGCAGTTAGCAACCGCGCACTGCTCGCTTCTCGATCGAGTTTGAAGTAGACAAAGCATGGTGGTTGTGGTCATGGGCGGCAATGCACTGCAAAAGGTTATGTTGAATAATAAAGATGCAGTAAACCTATTTTTTCCGATACCGAATGATCTCAAACGTGAAAAGGATTCGAAATTTGTACGAGAAGAAGAAACTGAAAAAAGTGTTCAAATCGCGAGTAAAGGCAACGACCTAGAAGCTCGTTTGATGAGCGTAAGTTAATAATTAATCCAGGTTTCAATTGAACGGTGAGTCCGGTGTTTACGTTAAATGACGCCCTCTTAGCTAGATAGGTTATATCTGTAATTTTGAGTCGTTCCGTCGGTCCATTAATTTTAATATAAATTTGCAGTAAATATTTGACTTAACAATATAAATTATAGTCACACCATGTGTGAGCGAAACTTATATGTAAATGACTACGTGTGCATCTAGGGTATAATATACTAAATGAGTCAAATGTGTTTATATTAACTTCAGTCATATTTTCTTATTATTTATATTGTCAGAAATATAGAGTACATATTTTATTTAAAAATTAATGAATCAAAAAAATGTGTAATTCCTTGAAATGTTTAGTTACAGTAACTGAAAATTACTAAATTGTAACCGAATTTTCCGAAACATATGATTAAAGCTTTATGCAGTTACCATTGCTGAAATTTCTGTTCCTGTTTAGGAAAATTTAAAAACTGTTTGTGCATACAGCTTTAGTGACGCGTCTCTGGAAATTCCTACAGAAATTTCTAACAGATATTAAAACAAAACTATGAAAGTGAGAAAAGAGAATTACGGACGTTCACGAAAGAGACCGGAGACGCACGCTTCCGTTGAGAAATTAGAGGGGCATTGTTCCCGGGTGCAATCGAAATGCGTTGTTTTATTTTTTTATTTTTTCGCGAAAGGTAAACGTGACCTGGGTGCACGTTCTAGTTTTTAATTGCGTATCAAGGAAATGCCAGCGCCTGGAGCGCGCTATTGCGCGACTGATTCTTCTCTTCACCTACGCTATGTACGCGAGACGTTCTAAAACGCCGAGCCGACTTATGCGAGTATTACTTCACCTGGTTCCCATAATAATATAAGAACGAATGTGTAATATGCTCCCCACCTGTCCACTTATTACTTTTATGCCTTGCACGTGGGTGCACTTGCTTGCATACTCTTACGTTAACTTAAGATGCTAAGTATATATTGTCTACTTGGGTGTCTACTGTCTACTGTCTACTGTCTACTGTCTGCTATCTAGCGAGTGCATCAAAGCAAGCACTAATCCTGATAATTCCACTAATAGGCGCCTTGTTCTCGCGTCGTCCAACATTTCCATTCAAATGAGCTCATCTGGATTATAATCGTTGTGTACATTTTATTACTGTGAGACTTATTCAGAAGTAAATAAATCTTGTGTAGAAATTTGTACTCCTACGTAGACAAAGAGTTGTTTTATTTTGTGCTAATTTTTAATTGCACGGTTTCCTTTTAAGGTTGCAGCAGAACGTCTTCTAAAGTATTGGCAGTAATAAAAATAGTATTTATATATAATGGATAACTGTTATAGAAGAATATCTATATGTATAAAATCTATATATAAAACTGAATGTATGTATGCATATGTGTTCCGAATAGGCGTCCACACCCTTGTACCTATTGGATCCAAATTTTGCGCAATTTTTGAAAAAAATTACACATTATAATTAATTTAGGTCATTTAAACCGTTAAATGCATAAATTATAAAATGTATTGTCTAAGGCAGGACTGATTCATATAGCCTTACTGATGAGTCCGATGAGTCAGTCCAGGACGAAACAAAAATAATCCAAAATTTAATTTAATTTAAAAAGAAAAATTATATAATTCTTAAAAATTGATTGCAGAACAAAAATAAATACTAACGACCCTAATGCCAATTGAAAAAATCTTCTTTACAGTCATAAATTGTTCCTGTGAATTTTTTTTATACTTTGAACACAGACAAAAATAAATGTAATCTTTACAGCGATTTCAGAGTAATCTTTACCTGCAACCAAAATTAACTTCACGTGGTAAGATTTATCCACCATATGGGAAATGGTTACCATGTCAACTCTATTGAATCTTGTTTTGTTTCGTTGCGAAAAAATTAAACTTTATCTACTTTAAAATTACCCGCAACAAATATTCACTTCTGTTTTTTCTGTGAATGTGCTTGCGCGTTTTTGTACTTTTTTAAGGTTTCGTAGGAAACCCTTATAATCTCGTGCCAGGTATTGAGAAATTAAGGGATCAGAAGATTCCTATTACACCAACCTTTTCTTTTAGTCCAATTTTCCTCGGGGATTGCTCAAATTGAAGCTCGTGACATTTAAAATTAAGATAAGAAATAAAATTTGTTATGTTATAAATTTATTTTTTTATATCAGTGTTTGAAAATAGGAAAAATACAAAAAAATTTTATTCAGACCTCTATGCTGGAAGCTTCTCTTTTAGTCCAATTTTTCAGGGATGAATCAAATTGAAGATCTTGGCATGTCAAATTGAAATAAGAAATAAAATTTCTCTATTATAGTTTTCTTTTTTTGATATCAGCGGTTACATAAAAAGTGAAATGAGGAAAAGTTGGTTATTTAGACCCCTATGTTAGAAGATTTGTAGGAATATAGAATTCAGATAAAATATAACATTTTCTATGTTATGGTTTTCTTTTTTGATATCAGTGGTAAAAAAATAAGAAAAATTAGGAAAATTTGGTTATTTAGACCCCTAAGCTAGAAGCTTTTTTTTAGTCAGATTTTTTTCACGGATAGCTTATATTGAAGTCTTTGGCATGTAGAATTCAAATAAAATATAACATTTGCTATTTTATGGTTTTATTCTTTGATATTAGTAGTTAAAAAATAAGAAGAATTGGTTATTTAGACCCCTATGCTGGAAGTTTTTCTTTTAGTCTGATTCTTTCGGGGTTAGCTTATTAATTGAAGCTTTTGGCATGTAGAATTTAGATAAAATATAACATTTGCTATGTTGTGGTTTTTTTATGTATCAGTGGATAAAAAATAAGAAAAGTTAGAAAAATTTGGTTATTTAGACCTCTACTGTGGAGCTTTTCTTTTAGTCTGATTTTCTTCGGAGATGGCTCAAATTAAAACTTTTGACATGTAAAATTGAGATAAGAAATGAAATTTGCTATGTTATAATTGCAAATCAAATTTGTATCGATTAAATACACGGAAAAAATTTATCCGTAAAAAAGTCACGAACTAGTAGCTAGGTCTCGGATATGAGAAAAATTCATCGGATATTTATGTATTTTCGTAAATAACCTACGAACTTTGAGAAAGATTGACGAACTCGATGTGAAAATTCTAAAACGGTTCATCACTTTTTGTTTACGTGAATAATTACAAAAATATTACGAGTGATTGGGAAAAGATTCTCAGAGCACTCACGAGCTTGCCTGACGAATCTGGGAACTCGAAACTAAGTCTCCCTGTACGTGGCCCACGCACGCACGCGCGGTGCGTGTGTGCGCTCGTATGTGTGCCTCGAGCTCGTCGGATGAGTGGCTAGAAGTTTTATAATACCTATTTTGTTTGGCCTCGATGGCTGCGCGTGTTTACGCACTCCTGGTTTATGTTTAGAAACTTGGTGAGTCAGCAGTGTTTGAGGTTCGAATCTTCTGAGTTGCGAATTTATAAATTAATATAAAATTAAATCGCACAAATAAAATTTTTCCTCTTTTTATTTCAGTCTGAAATTTTCAGGAACTGTTCGTAGGAAATTCGAACTGTTCGTAAGAAACTTCGAAATTTATCCATATATTTCCCATAGAAATAAGGATTTAATGTTTCATTTTTTTATCTCGTATCCGAGACCTAGCTACAAGTTCGTGACTTCTTCACGGATAAATTTTTTCCGTGTAAAACTGTTGAAAATTGTATATTTTTGTTCAGTTATTGTGAAGTGCATTTAAATAAACAATATTCAATGTTTTTGAACCATAAGAGCTAGAATAAATAAATTACGTATGACAAGTTTATTTAGGTTCTATTTATGAAAATTTTGTTGTTTCGTCGAATTTTGTGTAACTTTAAAAAGATATGAGCTGGCATTTGCCAGGACAACGCCGGGTACATTTTTGCTAGTAGAAAATATAAATTAAAAAAATGTGAGCGGAATTGATGTAATTAGGGAAAAGAAGGATACTTTGGCAAATCTAAAAGAAAAAGTGAATTTATAAAAAAAATGTAGAAAAGTAAATAATGGAAATATCTGCTTGGGGTAGCTAAATATCTTGGCTATAGTTAGAGGCAACTGCACAAAAATTTTGTTCATTTAACCAAAATCTTTTCTTGAATCAACCAAATGCAGTCAACAAAACAATTATGTTGAATGAAGAATATTTTTTCTGGGAAATTTCATAATATATCATTTTTAAATAATCTACTAACTGCTGCATGTCTTATCACATGCTGATACATGTTTTATCGTAACCTGGCAAAATCGAAACGTGATTATAAATTTAAAACCAAAAATTTACCATTGATACTCATAAAATTTCTTTATAAAAATATTCTCCCATCTTTCTCTTATACATATCAGGAATAATATCAACCGTCTCATCCAGTGATGCCAAGATATTATAACCACGCATGAAATCGAAGGGAAAATTGGAATTTGTCGTACCCTTCACTGTGATATAAAAAAAGAGAATCTGAAAACTGAATATAAGTTCGAAAATACGGAACAAGGTCGAATCGTAGAATTGATAGAAAGTCGATATTGAAAGAGTTCTTGTAGATTCAAATGCCACCCGCCTGATTCTCACCACCCTCTGCTCAGCAGGAGGCAAGGAAGAAGGGTGCAGTGGATGGGGGGATAAAACGGGTCCCTCTGTTTGATCCGCAAACACTGTAATTACCTAGAATATTATATTAGGTACGCCGACGTGAATCGGGGCGACGCTGGCACAGAAATAGGGAGGCAAAAAATTCACCCCCTACCCCTAACAATCTTCTGGGACACAAAGTATAGTCAAATAATCATTTATTTCGCTTTAGGAATTCCTGCCACTGACAGGGCTTGCGCCTTTAAATCTGGATCCTTTTAATTAGAAATTTTTGAATTAAGCCGTTTTTGAATTTATAACAAGTTAACATTTTAGAAATATTATAATTTAAAAGTAGTCAAATTTCACCAGTATGTAATTTAGCAATTATTTCAATTCAAAGAAACTTTTTAATGTTGTGACCAGAATACTTGGATATAATTATACGTAATAATCGTCAAATAAAATCATTCACTTTATTTGCAATCTTGTAAAATTATGTTCTCACTTTGATTTGTTGGATTTTTGTTAATGTTCGGCATTTTAGATATCGAAATTTTTACATTCTCATCAGAGAAGGTATTAGATTTGTGTAAAATTTGAATCCCCCCCCCCCCCCCGTTTTTGTCGAACGTTCACGTTTTAAGACACTTTGAACCCGGAAAAAACTGGTTTTCACGAGTGTTTCTGTCTGTCTGTCCGTATGTCTGTCTGTCTGTATGTATGTCTGTCTGTGAGCACGATAACTTTTGAAAAAATTAATCTATTAGATTGGCCTTTGGGATACTCTTTTAGTGTCAGAAACTGAAGGTCAAATTCGTTAGCCAGTTATTTTGAATAAAAATTCAAAAAGTGAGAGCATTTTGAAAATTTGTTGACTATTTTTTTCAGGATTCAAAAATTCTATGTGAGGGGAATTTATAGTACTCAAAAAGTCGAATAATTTATTCTCACGACTTTTTCCTATAAAATGAAAATTAACAGAGTTATAGCATTTTCAAAATTCAAAAAAACAAAAATGAATATTTCAAGCCAAGGAACGCACGATATGAAAAAAAAGTCAAGAGGAGAAAAACGTTGATTTTTGGACACCCTACAATATTTTCATAACAACTTTTTGAATTTTTTTTTAAATCAAAAATTCAAATTGTGATCGCACAAAAAAATAATGAAAAACCAAAAATTCCATTTTGCTGTCAAACTATGGAAGATACGACAAAATATCAGGAGACAAAAATTGTGCACCAAAAAAATATCTACAAATGTCTTATTAATCAATTTTTATAGAACTCGTAGTGTTGGTTTTATTCATAAGGAACAACATTAAAAATAAAAAAATAAAATTTTGGGACAAACGGCAAAAGCTGAGAAAAAAATGAATCGACAAAATTTGTTTACTGAAAGCAGAGCTACAAATTTTTTATTAATCGTTTTTTGATGGGTTCTGTAGTTTTTAGTTTAATCGTGAAAAAAAACATTGAAAATAAAAAAAATTTGTGGAAAAACGACGCAAGGTACCAAAACAATTGAAAGACAAAAGTTGTTCACCTAAAAAATATTAATAAATTTGGTTCCAATCATTTTTTTATGAAACGCGTAGTATTCATTTTAATCGTAGAAATAAAAAATAAATTAAATCAAATTTTTGGACAAACGATAAGAAAAAGTGAAAAGACAAAAGTTGCGTCATAAAAACAGATCTACGAATTTTTTCTCTTATAGTATGCGCACTTTTTTTCAATCATAAAAACAAGACAATGAAAATACGTATGTTTCAATACTAATGCATATTATGAATTGTAATAATATAAATTAATTGAAATGATACATTTTTCAGGGTAGCTGAGAATAAAATTTAATGCAAAAAAAGAAAAAAATATTAAATTAATCATGATAAATAAAATTTTTACTTTATTTTACAATATCTAAATAAACAATTCCTGGCCGAGGTACATAAATAAATGTAATATACATTTGATATGAAAGTGTTGAACATAATGCAGAAAAGTTCAGATTTTGGACAAAATCGAGTGCGAAGCACGAGATAAGTGATGAGGATGTGTTCGTTAAAGCCGAAAGAGCTTTAACAAAAGAGAATTCACAATCACCAAATTACAGTTGTCGATGCCCTAGGCGCCCTCAAACTTGCGAGCGAAGCGAGCCGCGCGCGATGAGATTGTGCCCGCAAAGCAGCCGGATTTTTTATTTCAAGTTTTGTCTTTTTAAAATGTATAATTTTATCTCTAATACCTCCGAGCTTCATCAAAATCCTGTTAACGGTTCCAGAAATGTAAATAATTTTAAAAAATCTAACCCAAAAATTCAATATGGCATAACTCCTATAATTTTGTAAATTTTCAAAAATCCTGTGAGAGAAAAATGTGTCTTATATAGTAATATAATTTTACCAAGTTTCACTTAAATCAAACGAATACTTGCAGAATTTCCAAAAAATAAATCAAGGCTTTCATTTTTACGGTTCCCAATTGAATAACTTTCAATGGCAAGTCTATCAAATGGGATAAACCTCAATTGTAAATCCTGAAAATTGAACTATTCGAAAAAAATCCTTCAAAATTGCAATATTTTCTATTATAGAAATTAAACATTGAAGAATCTTCAATTGCAAATATTCAGAATTGAAGAATTTTAAACACCTTGCAAGTCAAAAGTAACCTTTCAAAATTACCATTATATACTTCTTAAAAATTGTAAAGCGTTACCGTTACGAATGAGCAGAATAAAACAAGAAAATTTTTTTCAAATCATCATTTAACGAAAATGACTGAAACGAACCATTATTTTCAATTAGCGTATTTGTCCATTTCTTACAAAATAACTGAAATGTCTGTTTGCTTGTTTCTTTAATAAGCATTGATCAAACGATTAAAAGTCTGTTCAGGTTTGGAAAACGTTTTTTGAATAATTTATTTAATCACTTTGTCGATTTGGCCATTTGCATTGCTTTCCAATTAGTAACTAAGCTTTGTAAACATATTTAAAAATTGTATTGAGACACATGCCGATAATAAAGAATTTTATAAAAAAAAAATTTTTTTTAGTTTTTGAATGTATATTATTTTTAAAATCCCAAATTAGGAAATGTTAATCCTAATGGGAAGCAGAAGATATACTCCGATTTTTTAAAATTATTTCAGTTTTTTTTTCTTCTTGTGTCAAAGAACGTTTCCACACTATTAGAATATTTTAGTAAATAAAGATTTGTTTTTTTCACATTTAGTTGTTAGTCCAATATATAAAAATATACGACTATATTGAAAATATGTCTTCTGAATCGTTATCATGACATATAATGTAGTGTAAACAATATAAATACCGTTAACCGTTTCTAACCCAGGCGGAAATATTATATATAGTTTATATATAGTGTGAAGTATTATATATAATATTCATTTGTTTTATA
>CAKNYM010044664.1:0-20534 GCA_932195095.1 Andricus curvator | reverse complement strand
TAATCGTCTTCAAATTACATAAGTGGTGATATTTAGTGACAAAGGATCACTAAATATGACCATTCATATAATTTAAAGGTACTAAGAAAGAAAAACGATTACTTTCTGCCAATAAGCGCCTAATCTATGCATTTGTTTACATAATTTGTTTATAAAATAAACAAATTATACCATACAATAAATTTTCATGATCAAACATGATCCTGTTGATAAAATCAAGCAATTTAAACATACTAATATAGTTTGCAAGCAAAATTTCCAATATGTTGACATTTTGTTAATATAATTTGTTTCTAACAAATAGATTCGATATCCTGTAAATTATTTATATTCTTTGGATACTTCGACATTCATTTTCGTCGAGAATGGGATTAATTAAGTCATTGATTTGAAGATAAAAAATAATTATTATAAAATGTCTCATTTTCGCTCTTTGTTTATTTATATAAAAAATAGAAAATGACAAAAATTAAAAAATCTAATCCATAGACGCTCTTGTGTAACTATCGCTGATCACTTCTTTAAAAAAATTAAAAATCGGTTAAGAATTATAGGCTGTAGGTGATTTTGAATAGTAAATTCCCGATTCAGCCCACTGTCCGGCTGTTTGGCCGCCCTTAGTTTTTGGAATGTTATTTTTTCGGTTTTACTAGTTTTTTCTTTCATGTGTCAAGGGAAAAGAAGTGCAGGAACATGTCGCAGACGATTCAACATAATAAATATATTCGAAAACTGCATTACATGCATAAGAATCAAAATTTAAAAAAAAAAATCTGAAGTCTTATTATCTGCAGAGAGCATACCTGGAGGGGGAACCGACCCATGACCCGATTTTTCAAATGGCGAGCATTCACGGCAAAATAATTCACAAATAAGTTAAGTGATAAACAAATTTAAGAGCCAATTATAATAAATTGAATTATAATTATATTCACAATTTTTTCAAGATGATAACGCTGGAAGAATTTACCTACAAATAAATTTTGAGAAATCCATTACTCCTTTAGCTTTAACAAAGAAAAAAAAATGAAAAGCAGCTCCTTATTGGAGGCTACGTACATCATCCTGTTGTGCCTTCTAATTATTTTGTACAAATATTTTGTAACATTAATCAAATATAAATAACATAGAAAAAATAAGTATTTGGTTTATTCTTTTTCATTACAAAAATTAATAGGTGCGCGCCTTGGCGCGCGCAAGACTACTAGTTTTTCTAAAAAGGCGGCCAATTTGCCGCCCACGCGAGCGCTGGAAGGTTAATGTAAAACGTTCAAGATTTCAAGTCGAAATATATTGTATTTTCAATAATATAGTTGAAGTTTAGAGAAAAAAGATTACTTTTTTACCAAAAGAGATGAATTTTCAACGAAAGAGTTAATTTTGCAAGATAAAATGTCAAATATTTTAGGAAACAATTGACAAGATTGAAAAGATGAATTTTGAACCAAGAAAGGCGTTTTTTCAACAAAATCGTTGCCTTTTTAACAAACCAAAAAATTCATTATAGACCAAACAGTTGCATTTTTAACCAAATAGTCGATTCTTCAAGGCAAAAAGACGAATTTCAAAACAAGACAGTTCAGTTTTCAACCCAGAAAGATTAACTTTCAACCAGGAACTTATCTACTAAAAAAGATGAATTTTCAATCCAAAAAGACCAATTTTAAACAAATCATTTGCGTTTTCGGACGAAATAGATAACTTTTTAACAAAGTATAAAAATTTTCAACAAAACATTTGAATTTTCATTAAAATAGTTGGATTCTTAATCACATAGTTGAATTTTCGAGTAACAAAGATGAATTTGCAACAAAATAGTTGAATTTTAAGTCATAGTTTAATTTTCAGCCCACAAAGATGAGTTTTTAACCAAATGGTCGAATTTTTTATAAAAAAGATAAAACTTCAACCAAAAACAGTTTCATTTTCAACAAAATCGTTAAATTTTCAAGCCAAAAAACGAATTTTTCAAAAGACAGTTGAGTTTCTAATCCAAAAGGACCAATTATCCATAAGAAAACAAATGTTCAACAAAACAGAAAGAAGAATTAAATTTTCACCAAATCGGTGAATCTTTTGCAAAACAATTAAACTTTCTACACAAATATATTTGAATTTTTAACTAAAATGATAGATCTTCAGCAAAAAATTAATTTTTAACATACAAGTTCAACTTTTATGTAAGTAGTTGATTTTTTAATCAAAAACGCCTTATTCTTAACAAAAAATATAATAGTTAACATTTTAAACAAAACAAAAAAGATTTTAGTGTGAAATAAAAAGGTTCAGATTTACCCAAAAAGATGAATTATCAACAAAAAATGTAATAGTTGATACTTAAACCAAAAAAGATTTTAATTTTCAAATAAACTGTTGAATTTTAAACTAAAAACGATCAATTCCCAACCAAAAATGGAATATTTAAATTTGCTGTAAAATGAATTTTTAACAAAGTAGTTAAACTTTCAACCTAGAAAATAAATGTTCGAAAAAGTAGTTCAACTTTCCACCAACTAGTTTAATTTTCAATGAAAAATGATGAATTCACAATGAAAAATTTAATAGTTGAATTTTCCATAAAAAGCGATCAATTATAAGCCAAAAATGAGTTAAATTTTCAGATAAAAAAATATGTAATGTGACATTCTGCCCCCCCCCCCCCCACCTGGCAGAGTGACATAGTTACTTTTTTAACTCCGCTTTTTTATCAGTGTATGAGAATTTAGATTTGAAGCAAGAAACTCGACAAACTTTCATAATTCGAAGATTATTAATGATTTTTTAAAACATTAAAATCTTTACTAAAGAAATGTTACTTTTTAATAGTTTTTACAAGATTTATATAGCTCATGAAAAAGTGGCATGCACTAGCGCGATTACCGAGGGCACTGCATTTCTGAAGGAAGTAAAAGGAAGGAAGTAAATGATAAAAATAAGGGTAAATTAGGCATCATTAAAGTTTCTTGGAAATATAAAATTTCAGAAACAAAATAATAATTCAAGCTGAAAGTTTCTGGGGCAAAAAATTAGTTCAAACACTTTAATTTTGCTTGCTATAGTAGAAGGAAGAAGATTGATTAGGATTTCATACTAGGCAGTTTTATTTATTTTCTTCAGGATTGATATAATATGCCGCGTAAGTGTTTGTAATGTAATTTTATATATGTATAGATTATTATTGAGACATCCGAAATAATTCTATGGACGAGGGGATTCGAACTCCCGATATTGACAACTCGAATAGCAAAGCTTAATCCGCACGGCTACACTGACTCCCGTAATTTTCGTCGAATATCGTATAGGTTATAATAAAGTTTTAATATATAATAATATTAATATCGTATGCACAATTTTTTCGATTCTCCTTATAATGCTCGCAAAAATTTTTTTTCTAATATTCATTCATCGAAGAAATTCATTTGGCAATTCGTATGTCTTGAACTTGTGATTTTTTATATATCTTTCTTCAAAATAAAAAAAAGGAGGAGACATTAGACCCAGAAGAACTAGAGGTTCTGGTCGAATGAAGTTTTTTTTCCTATATTTATTCTCTATAGCTTTCATAATTTACCAAATCTTTTTAGGGTTACACTTGACCTTTACGCCTCAACTAAATCATGAAATCGCTGCCTCAAGAGCGTTAAAACCCGCAAATTTATTAACAATTTCATACACTGATGAAGAATTTGATACATAATTTACTGTGAACCTTTTCAAATTGTATAAAATTAACAGAAATAACCAATAGTCGTATTTTTTCCATATAGCCCAACTTTAAAGGTTATACATTCTTCTACATATTGTAATTCGAAATAGAGAAAGTTTAGAATTTTTTTACTACAAAAAAAAATCAGTTTAGGGTATTGAAACTTTCTTACTGGACGTTTTGATGTCTTTTTTTTTTTGACGTTTTTTGAAGTTCAGACTTTACCAAATGTGATAAAACAAAAGTATTTTTTTACCAAGTCTTACGTTTTTTGCATAAGGAAATACAATCCTCGACAGAAGAATAAATTGGTTAATGTAATCTTGATAATGAATGTCGTGTTTACAGAACATTTTACTTATTGTTCCCCTCTGAGTTGTGTGCACTGCAGTCTTCCGCTTCGGAAGAGAAAGAGAAAGTCAAATGTTCACGTAGTGTCATATAATTGATACACACGTTAACTTATTTATGGTGGTTGCACAAGGAATGTCAAGAAGACCTGAAGAAAAATGCAAATTTAACTACCGATGTTACGTACATCGATTCTTTTTATATTAACATTTTTCATTCGGCTTAATGAGGCTCAATAAAATAAGTGCATCTTCAATCAAAAATAAAACTAATATATGCATCATTTCATTTAACAATATTTCTATTCTTCAAAAACTGAAAGCAGTTTTATACTATATTATAAGCGGCAAACATTGCATTGTCAATTAATAATATACAAATATGAAACAATATTACTATGATTCCTATTTTAGATTGTACAGTTTTATCGCTTTAAAAAAATAATTTGAGAGGCAGGGTTTTATTTTTCGGGCATAATTTTTCTATTTCTTCACAGATTGATCTGGAAAGGATCTTGGAAAATTGGAAAGCTAACACAAAAATATTCAGTTTTTAATGATTTTTCATTCTTTTGAATTGCTTGGAATGCTTTTAAACTCTTTCAACTTTCTTGAAATCTTCTGAATTCATCTAAATTCTCTTAATTATCTGAATTCCTTGTATTTGTGAAATTTTAAGAATTCTAAGAGTTCCCTGAGTACCAAGGACATAATAATACCCAGACAAAAAAATTATATAAAAGAGGGAAATATTATATATAATTTTTTCGACTATGTATAAACCATATACCTATAATTTTTCCTCTTCGGCAATGCTATGAATTCAGAAGAATTGAGAAGAATTAAAGGAATTCAAGAAACTCTATGAATTCAAGGAATTCAGAAGAATTGAGGGAATTCAAAAGAATCGTAGGAATTCAGAAGAATTAAAGGAATTCAGAAAAATTAAAGTATAATTCAAGAAATTCTATAAATTTTGGGAATTTAAAGAATCCAGAAAATTCAAGAATTTCAGATGATTTAAAAAATTCAAATAATGTCAGAAACTTAAAATTCTTAAGGAATTCAGGGAATTCAGAATATTCGAGCATTTCAGAGAATTCTGATTATTCAAGGAATTCAGGATATTCAAATATTACAAGAAATTCAAGGAATTTCATAACTTTCAGGAAATTCAAGGAATTTAGAGAATTCAAAATATTTAAAGAATTCATAAGAATTGCAGGAATTCCAGAAATTTAGAGAATTAAAGGAATTTGAGAAACTCGGAATATTTAAGGAATTCAGAATATTCAAGTATATCAGAAAATTCAAGGAATTCAGGTATTTAGAATATTCAAGGGATTCCGGGAATTCAAGGAATTTTGAATATTCATGGAATTCAGAATATTCAAGTATAATAGGGAATTCAGAGAATTTCGTAGCATTTAGGGAATTCAAGGAATTCAGAATATTTAAAGAATTCACGAGACTTGAAGGGGTTCAGGATATTAAGAGAATTTAAGGAATTCAAAATATTCAAGTATATCAGAAAATTCAAGGAATTCAGGTATTTACAATATCCAAAGAGTTTCGGGAATCCAAGGAATTTCGAATATTCAAGGAATTCAGAACATTCAAGGATTTCAGAACATTCTGAATATTCAAAGAGGTCAGGATATTCAGAATATTGTCGCATTACGGGAAATTCAGAGAATTTAGGGAATTCAAGGAATATAGAGCATTCAGAATATTTAAAGAATCAATAAGAATTTAAGGAATTCAAGAATTCAGAATATTCAAGAAATTCCGGGAATTCAAGGAATGTAGAAAATTCAAGGAAATCAAAATATTCAAGGATTTACGAGAATTCTGAATATTCAAAGAATTCAGGATATTCAAGCATTACATGAAATTCAGAGAATTTCATAGCATTTAGGGAATTCAAGGAATTCACAGAATTCAGAATATTTAAGTAATTCAGGAGGTTTAGAGAATTAAAGGAATTTGAGGAAGTCAGGGAATTCAAAATGTTCAAGTATATCAGGAAATTCAAGGAATTCAGGGAATTCACGGAATAAGTCGAATTTTACGGATTTCAGAGCATTTAGGGAATTCAAAGAATTTCAGGAATTCCAAGTATTCCAAGAATTCAGAGGATTCAAAGAATTTAAAGAATTTCAGGAACTCAGAATATTCAAGTAATTCCCAGCTTTTCAGGAATTTGTAGGATTCAGAAAATTCAGAGTATTCAAGGATTTAAAACAATTCAGAGAAATCAAAGATCCCTGAGAATTTTAGGAATTGAGAGATATTTAGGAATTCAGAAAATGCAAGGGATTTAGAATATTCAAGGAATTCTAGGAATTCCAGGCGTTCAGGTTATTCAAGGATTTTAGGGAATTCAGAGAATATCAGGGATTTCAAATCGTTTAGGAAATTCAGCATATTCCAGAAATTCAGGGCATTCCGAGAAATCATGGATTCCAGAGAATTCAAGGAATTCATATACTTTCAGGAATACAGAGAATTCAAGGATTTCAGGGATGTCAAAGGGCTTAGGGAATTTAAGGAATCTCAGCAATTCAAAATATTCCAGGAATTTAGGGTATTCAGAATATTCGAGAATTGTAGGAAATCCAGAGAAATCAATGATTCCAAAGAATTCAAGGAATTCAGAGATTTTCAAAAATTCAGGGAATCTAACAAAGTTTCATTGCTCTAAATATAAAAACTCTTAATTTTGAAAAATGAAATTAGCTTTTTTAATTATGAGTTTTGAAAACTGTGCATTCATTTTTATTTTGAAATTTAATTTTAATTTGTAAAATTGATTAAATTTCAGTTAAAAGTACTTAGTAGTGAAATTATTTAAAATGGAAAGTCTATAAGGATGAAAATCGACGATTT
This sequence comes from Andricus curvator, assembly GCA_932195095.1. Lineage (NCBI taxonomy): Eukaryota > Metazoa > Arthropoda > Insecta > Hymenoptera > Cynipidae > Andricus > Andricus curvator. Next base: position 13,589 of record CAKNYM010044664.1, on the reverse strand, counting down.
TGAATTGGGATTTATTCAATTATTTAAAGTTTTTAGTTTTAAATTCTTCAATTTCCCAAGTTTATTCAAGCAATAGTGGACATTTTAACTTGAAATTAATTATTCAACTAATCATTCGTTTTTTTTTCAAGTATAAAATATATTTATTTCCAAATAATACAATTTTGAAAGATTTAAAAAAGAAACCAAACCATTTTCAATGTTTCGATATATGCTTTCAATTCAAAATTGTTTAATTTTCAACGATTATTTAAAAAGGGAGAATTCATAAAAATTTTATAATATTTTAAATCATTCTCCCTTTTGTATATAATAAACTAAGAAGGTTAAAGACTCCCCTCATCCTTGAGATTGAAAAATTGTTGTCGTAGTAGATTTGAGCAATTTAATTATTTGTACTGAAACTAGTATCAAAAGTCAAAAAGTTCTTCTTCTTTATCGAAAGTATTTTAAGAAAGTGAAACGTCAAATATATTCATTCCTAAAATATTAGTTTCCAATTGTTCATTAATTATTACAGGATTATTATTATTAATCCTGTACAATATAAGTAAAAGGTGTGAAACTAATAAATTATAAACACCTTCTTATGATTTTCATTTTAATATTGCAAATACCCTAAGCTTTGCTTGAAGGAATCGATAATTCGATTGAATAATCAATATATAAGATTAAAAATAAGCCATGAAGAAGGAATAAAAAATTGAGTAAAAAAGCATCAAATGAATCTGAAATAGAGAGTTCAGCACCTCAGTCCCTGTGCGGTCTGGATGAAGTCTCCGATGCGAAGCCGGAGGCCATGATAATATCGTAAAATATATAATATAAGCCAAAACGACGTTAATATCGAAAGTTACTAGAGGTCACTCGGATATCCAGGTGTTCTTAACTGATGACGTGAGTTTGAGAAAAATATTTCGAAAGGAGAAAAGACTGATTTTACATGTAGAACAGATGTATGCTGTTTTTGAAAGAGTTGCCAAAACAAGACGTGAATTTAATTCAAAATAAAATCTTTACCATAAAAGAAATTTACTAATATTTTAACTTCAAAAGTCAAAGGCAAGAATCTCCTGAAATTCTTTAGTGGATATAAATTATGAGGAGAAAAGTGGAAGTGAATTTTATAAATTGTATTATTATGCGCGACTTGATTTCTTTGATGTCATGAGATATATTCCGTATTAAAAAATTATAAAATGACCGGGTTTAAGAAACCATTATGTGAACTTATTGCAAAATAATGAATTCTTAGTTTTTTTCAAGGAATAATGTAGAACAATTGCATCCATCAACGTCTGACTGTTACCAACTTTTTTCACTTGATCAATCTATGAAGCTGCAATTTTAATATTTCTTTTTTTTCAAAGTAGAAATGTCCTGAATGTGTATCAAAATTAATTCATGCAGTACTTTTTTTCCCATGGGAAGAATGTATGTACTTTTTATGAGTTTTAATACTTCTTTGGGATCTTAATCTATAAGGACTGAAGCAGTGCTTTTTCTGAAGATAATCATTTAATTAAAACCAAAATTCAAGGAATATTAATTCAACTGAGGGCATCAGGATGCAAACTGTATTAGGTCCAATTTTTTGAAATTCTGTTTTTAACGATATTAAGAAAAAATCTTTTCTCCTTTCACTCGAAAAAATGAATTTTAATATGTTGAGAATGACATCTGGATAAAGACCATTTGGGTTTTCCACCATTAAACACAGAATTTTAAAAAATGTCTTCACCTCCTTGGAACTCTGTAAATAGTGACCTAATATTTTTATAATTTTAACTAAATTTGTTACTAGGTGGTATAGAAATAATTTTATTTTTGGACCTTATCCTTTTCTTATTCTCATATTTTTGTAAATTCCTAAATCCTAGACAGCAAATTTTTCGAAATTTTAGCATATCAAATAATACATATATTGCTCATATTTAACAAGCTTGCAAAATTTGTTACTGTATTTTCGTGATTTTGTATACAAATACATAGATTTAAAATTTATGTGATGCGTAGCTAGAGTGAATAAGGACTATTATGTTTCCCCCTTCCCACACAGAACAAAAATTTTCCTAAAGTCTTTACATATTTAATGTAAAGTTCTTATTCTTTTTGTCCTTATTCAGTTGTCATTCTCATGTCCTCAGTTGAATTTCTTTGCTGAATATTTAACGAAAAAATGTATCAACGATAAAACTTAAGAGAAATATTAAACTCATTACATATTAAATTCTGATCAGTAAAACATTATCTTTCTGGTGAAATTCTTTGAATCTAAATTAAGGTAAATGTCGCATTTATCCTGACCTTATAGTCCCAGTAATCGCGACGCCAATTTACTTGCTCTTTATTCAATTTTAATTATTTGAAATTTCATTTAATACTGTAAAATGCTCAAGATAAATGAGTTTTATCATTTAATGCGACCTTTAACATATTTTTTATCAATACATTCAAATTATAACCAAGTTTCACGATTATTGGAACCGTCTCGATTACTAAGACTTAGTGAAAATTTTCTTTGGGCGACATGATAGCCGTGCGAGCTAAAGCTTTAATATTCCGAGCGAATTACAATAATGTCGAAGGTTCGAATCCTTGCACCCGTGGAATTTACGGGTTTGTGAATAATTGACAACTTCAATTTTAATTCTGCTTTCCATCCCGCTGCACAATACGTGCTCAAGTTGACTCCAGTAGTAATTTTTTACTTTTACTTAAAATTAATGATCTTTTGTACTGAAATAATAAGTGAAAAAAATCTTCTTACATAAGAGCACCAAATATGAGATATTTTTCTTTATAAAAGTGAAATATAAATTTTGAAATTGAAAGAAAAGAATCTGTCGCTTGTATATAATTATTTGAATAACAATAAACCAGCCTGTCAATTTAAATAAAAAAATCTCTACTTGTACCTAATCTGTAAGTTTGACATTACCCGTTCATGACAAATAGGTACAAATAAATTGATAAAGTTTATGCGATATGCATCAAAGAAAAGAAAAGGTCCTATTCCTGTCACGTGCACTAAAACTCTATTTCCATTTGTTTCACTTTGAATTATGAATAAATAATTTAAAATTGTATCACATTCTCATTTTTTGTGAAACGAATTCGGTCTTCCATAAATATCTCTAAAAAGAGTTCTACCTCATATTTGATACCTTAATCTATTTTTTTTAACTGGAACCTTAAAACACAATTTTTCTGAACTTTTTGAACAAAAAAATTCTCAACAAACAACCTACCCTTAATTTACAGACATCCTTTAAAAATCACGCGACAACTTTGAATCAACTTGAGCACTTGACATCAAATTCTCCTTCATTTTCATTGACGTCAAAATCCTCATCGCGACAAGGGATGATCCACGATTTGAAGAATGAACCGGATTGTGAACGAACCGCGTGGACTGAACCTAGAAAACAAGAAAAAGAAAACTCTGGAAATAACCGTACGTCGCGTGACTGCGCGTACTACATGAAGTCTCCTGCGTGGGTGCGGAGGCCATGCCACTCTCGCCCTTCCAACTTCGGCTGGATGTTAAGAGGGTGGTTTTGTTGGACCTATACCGTGGGGGTTGAAGAGGGTTGAGGGGGGTAGAACTGAGGATCAATGTAGTTTGGCAGAGGACAGGTGCAGCGTTCTGCCAATCCACCCCCGTCTCTGACTCACCCCCGTAATCATCACCAACCTCCCTTCATACACCCCCATTCATCCCCTTTCCCTCATCAACCCCCTGGTCTATTTTGAACACTAAATCGCTTTTCGGAGGAACGCTACCAGGCCTCCGCGTTGCCTCCGGCCTCGTCAACCCCCAACGACCATCGACCGTTGAGGCGGGGGTGGTTTTATTGATCCCGCTTCGCCACGCCTTTCGCTCTCTAAAGTCACGCCCATCTGCCCCCAAGCGGGGGCGGCAGTCAATGCCAACGGGGCCAATTTTTACCGACGGTAATTTACCCAAACTTCTACCTGAGTCGAAAGCTCTGACAGAATAAAATGGTACTAACCCCTCGATGAAACCCCCCACTACCCCGAAAACATTTATTCTCAGACCAAGAAGATACCACTTAAGGTTTCGGCTTTAAGAGTTTAATGCATGATTGATGTAGTAAGTATTAACAACGTAGAAAAATCATTTCTTTAATTTTAAAAGAAAAATTTTTCAGATAAGTTGTGGTAAAATGAAAAAATTGAAAAAAATTAACGTATCAGCAATTTTTACAAACTTTAATAGAAAGCTCTGGTCAAATAAAGTGGTATCAATACCCCTCACTCCCGCAAAATGTTTTGAAAATGCTCGCTACCCCTAAATAACCCGTAAATGTTATATCGTATTATTTCTAAAAAGAATCAGGGTCACAACAAAACTTAATTTGAAAAACTCGCTAACTTTTCCCTGGCCATTAATATTTAAAGACCAGAATTCTAATCTGGTAACCTTTTGAGACTTCATAGCCCAAAATGCTCTTAAAACAGAGAAAATAGAGTGATTTTTCTCGACAAAAGGGGAATAATAGGGGAATAAATTCTTTTAAATAAAATTACTGTAGATAAAGAGAAGGCGTGAAATTCCTAACCTTTCAAGTAAAAGAGACCAATTTTTTACAAAATAGTTTAAATTTTAACCAAATAGTTAAAATTTCAAGCTACAAAGATGAATTTTCAACCAAATGATCGAATTTTTAACCTAAAAAAATTAAACTTCACCCAGAAGCAGTTGAACAGATCAATTTTCAAGTCAAAAGGGCATATTTGTTAGAAGATGAATTTTCTATACAAAAAGACGAACTTTCAAACTAAAAGGATTAAACTTCTAACAAAAACAGGTACATTCTCAACCAAGAAATATAAATTTTCAAAATAATGAAGTTTCCATACAAAAATACGACTGCTCAACATAATAGTTAAATTTTCGATAAAGAAAAATATGATTGGTTAACAAAGTAAATGAATCTTTAATCAAAAGTGATGAATTTTGAACCGAAAAAGATGACTACCCTACTAAAAAGCTGACCTTTCTGTCTATAAAGACGAATGTTAAAAAAAACTGTTGAATTTTCGACCAAAAAAATACTTTTTAACAAATTATTTAATTTTCAACAAAATAATTAAATTCGTAACCAAATAGTAGAATTTTTCAACAAAAGATATGCATTGTGAACCAAAGAAGATGAATTTTCTACCGAAAGATATGAATTTTCAACGAAAAAAGACAAATTTTTAAACAAATAGCTGAATTTTGTACCTAAAAATATGAATTTCCATCCAAGAAGATTAATCTTTTATCAAAAAAGACATATTTTCAAAAAAACATGAGTTTTTAACTAAAGAGGTGAATCTTTAAAAAAGTGAATTTTTAGCAAAGTAGTTCATACATTTCTAACAAAATAGTTAAATTTTCAACCAAAAAGGTAAATTTTTAACTAAAATGACGAATCTCCAAAAAAAGGAATTCTCTTTAAAAAAAAGAATTAACTTTTAACGAAAAATAGTTGGAATTTAAGCGAAAAAAACGAGAAAAGGGGAAAGTTTCTTGAAAACAGGAGAAAAAAGAGGAATTCTTTAAAAAGGGAGAAAAGAGGGAAATAGGGGAAATAGTATGAATTGAAAACAATTTTGAAATTATAAATTTTTAATTTATTATTCTTGATAGTTACATAAAGAGCTTCTTGCAGAAATTTCGAAAAGTCTTCCGAATACTATGATATGATCACTTTTATCCTTGAAAATTGTTGTCAATAGTTAGAGGGCAAAACATTTAAAAAAGAACAGGATTTTTGGGCCGCCTTTTTCAAGAGTTGACTTTCACAAGCTTTCAGAAAGCGTTCTCATCGTTAGGCAAAATCTGAAATAATTCACAAATATTTTTTCAACATTCTTTAATGCGATACATTTTTCAAAATTCTGAAATATTCAATAATTCACTTTTTACGGGGATTTATTTACAAATACTTTATATTGAGAAAGAATGAAGATAGAAAGTCGTTTAATGGCTCCAAATATGTAAGCAGTTTTATGATGTGAGTGCAGTACAATAATTAAAATTATGATAAAATCATTGTTACGCAAGAAATATCATTAAAAGGGTACTTTTTCCTACCACTTGTCCTGCTGTGCCGGCCTACGCGCCAACACTGATTAAAGTCAGAAATATTCAAAATGATATTTCTTGCATAACAATAATTGTATCATAAAATTAATTATTGCACTGCACTCGCATCACAAAACTGCACTTTTGGAGCCAATAAACGGCTTCCTATCTTCATTCGTTCTCCAGATAAAGTATTTGTGAACAAATCTCCGTAAAAAGTAAATTATTTAATATTTCAGAATTCTGAAAAAAGGATTGCATTACAGAATGTTAAAAGAATATCTGTGAATTATTTCAGATTTTCCTCAACGTCGAGACCACTTTCTGGGAACAGGTGAAAGTCGACTCTTGAAAAAGGCGACCAAAAAACCTTGTTTTTTGGGATTTTTTGCCCTCTAGCTTTTGACAACAAATTTTTAGGACAAAAGTGATCATATTGTTGAATTCGGAGGACTTTAAGCTTTTAGATACTTTTTACTGAACAATTCAGAGATTTTTCTGATCGAGTTACAATCAAACGAAGTGAAGGTCCTCGACTTTTGGCCCTAACTTTAGTTTCTTTAGTTTTCTGCTATTGCGTGCCTATTTTTCTTTTAAAAAAATGTCCAGATAATTTGTACAAAAATTTAAAAAGATACTCTAGAGTCCTCCTACAATTTTCAAATTATGGAACATATTTTGTCCAACTGGAAATTACAAGGTTAATCTCATTCTTTGGATTTAATATAATTGGCGTGGGATGTTGCGATGTGCGAGGCGGTGAACGACAGATAGAGGTGAAAGTCGATTAGTCGATTAGAGGTCGTCTGGGTGAGGAAGATTGAAATTACGAGATCAGCTACCGAAGATAGACTCTGCACTGATATGATGAGAGTGTGTCGGATTTTATTGATGTTTAGCGTTCGATGAACTGTGAACTTTGACACTGAAAGCAAATATTCCATGATTTGATCAATTCTATTACATTTTTTAAACCGAATTTTATTTTGATTGAAAAATATTGGAAAGCAGGATTGAGAAGGGCTTAATCAAAGATTTGATTGGGTTTTAATTGACTGTGCTGTGTATTTGACTGAACTGCTTTGGGGTACCTCCCTCTCTATAAAAATCAAACCGACATATTTATTTTTTTTTTTTTTTAAGTTTATTCAACGTCCCATCTACATCTAGGTGATTAACGACAAAAGATAAGTCCTCTTTATTTATATTCATGCTATATAAAATCTCTGTATATTTATTATTATTTATATCACCACGGGGAATGCCTTCTGGAATAAACCACGTCTATGTTAAGCAAATTTTTCAAATATTTTCAGCCATATTTTATTAAGTACAATTTATTTACTTACTAACCAAAACATCTGAATAAGCATTCCTTTTTTTTTTATACAAGGAAAAATATGTTATATATATATATATAATTATAATAATTTTAAACAAATGAATCAAAGCTGTCATACTTAATGTTCACACTTAAAGAATTTTCAACTGCAAATCTATAAAACTGAACAAATTTCAATTTTAAATCTTCAAAATTGAACTATTAAAAAAAAAGTTCAAAAGTACATACACACCTCTAAAATATAATAAATCTTGAAAGTTGACAAATTTCCAATTCTATGTTTTCAAAATTCAATAATTTTTTATTGTAACTCTTCAAAATTATTGGAACTTTCAATTGTAAATCTTTGAAATTGAAGAGTTTTTAATTTTCAAAATTTGTGTACAATCAAATATTCTGTAATTTTGAAAACATAGAATTTAAAATTTGTCAACTTTCAAGATTTATATTTTAAAGGTATTTGTGTAATTTTGAACTTTTGAAATTTGAAAGATTTAGAATATTGAAAACTCTTCACTTATGACCTTCAAGATCATCGAAAATTTAAGAATTTGTATTTATACATCTTTACAATTGAAGAATCAATCATTGCCAATCTTAAAAATTAAAGAATTTTCCGTTGTAAATCTTCCAAATTGAACTATATATATCCCAAAAAAAAAACTTTAAAATTGAACTGTTCAAAAAAAATTCAAAAATTATATACCTTTAAAACATGAATATTTAACATTTAATAACATTCAATTCTACATATATTCTATGTTTAAAGGTTCATGATTTCAAACTATGAAGTAAATTTAAAATTAAATAATTTGGCAAACTTTCAATCGTAAATATCTTCAAAATGGATCAGTATCCGAAATGAGAAATATCAGAATCAGAATCATTTGTTTTAAATTGAAGAGAACGTTTCTTCAACATAATAGTTTCCATTTAACCAAAAATAACTTCAAAATTAAGAAAACCATTTTAAATTAAAGAAAAATTTGTATTGCAACAAAAAAAACATTTCTTTGAAACAAAAAAATTTCTTTGAATCAAGAGAAATTTCTTTGAATAAAAGAAGCTTTTCTCTGACTGAGAGTCAATGAATACTTTTCTTTGATTCAAAGAAATCTTCTTCGAATCATATAATCTTTTTCTGAGTCTTTGTTTTTAAGAACATCTTATTGCGATGTAAAATCCTAAATTAACTTATTATTTTATTTCTTTGCTTCTAATTCCTGTTGGGATAAAAATGTTAATTTCTCATCATTAATTACATTTTGCAGTACTTTAAATTTCAGCATATATTTATAATTGTTAATTAGGCAATACAAATAATAATTTTTTTTTTCTAATGGCTAGTACACATCTCCAATTATTTAATATGCTTTATTTTTCTATGGGTTATTTTAGTAAATAGTGCTATTTACTATAAAACCCGTAGATTTGGTTATGCATGCATTTTTCTAAATTTTTGGACAAAATAAACATGAACTAAAATAACCTTAAAATTTTGAAAGACAATTGCGATCATAGTAAACACGAATTAAAAATGTAATAGAACAAGATCTAGGGGAATATTTAGTACATAATGCAAAGTCAAAGCCACATAAAAAATATTAAATGGGGTAGCAGTCATTTCTACAATTCTAAAAAAATTGCTTTTTTGGTTATTTTTCTTCAAAATGATAGAAAAAAACAATCAAAATACATTTTGAATTCATGGATTTTCTATAGGGTTGATTTATAAAAAATGTTACCTAACATCATCAATTCACCCCCCAACACCTATGTAACAGATCGTAACATTTTCTTGGACCCCCTGTCCCAAAAAAAAGCTTTTATGTAATTTATCGATGCCCCCTTATTTATAGAATAGACAATACACGATATTCTAAGTTCTGGTCATTTTATTTAATATTAGAACCTAGGATATTGATCCCGGATGAATAATTGAAAAGAGAGTTAAAGCGGAATAATCATTACTGGTTGCTCAAATTTATCTTCAATTTGCGGTAAAAATATACTCTTCAAAGAGCTTTAGGTATTGATTACAGGGCTGAAATTGAAAAATGTTTACTCAGTTTAGTAGAAGGTCTAATTTTAGACGAGGAATTAAATATTTAGTGAAAAGATTTCTTTCCCGTGTAGAAATTATGACCGGGTTCGGGCCGGATTCCGGCAGGGTTGCCCTGCTTGTATCCGGAATCTGGCCAGGCTGCCCTGTCGGATTCTGGTTGGTTTCGTCACGCTGCGCTGGTCTGATCCCGGCCGGTTTATCCGGTCGGATCCCGGCTGGGTTACCCGGTTGGATCCCGGATACAAATAGGGTAACCCGGTCGGGATCCGACCGGTTTTTGACTGGGATCCTCGATCGGATGCTGGTCGGGCTGCAAGAAAAAATTGTCAATAAGGAATTTAAAAAAAAATAAGGCCAACATAGATTATCAACAATATTTTTATTTGGCAGGTACATCGTGTTCATCATCGATTCTTTCTTCGCGGTCTCGATTGGATCCCTTTTTATTTCTGGCACCTCCCCAATACTGAAAAATATATCAGAAATTAATACTTCAATAAACACATTTATTTTTTTTCATGAAATTAAAAATTTCACAAAGAAAGTCCATAAAATTTATTAAGAAAGTTAAGAAATACAATATTTGAACCTATCAAAACTTACCTCCAATGTCATTCAGTGATTCTATGTTTGGTGCTCCGATATTTTCGGTGTCATAATCTCCATTAGAATGATCCGAATGATCAGAATCATCATTATTATTTTCAGTTTTTTCTCTGAATTTTAGAACTAGTCTACGCTTTTTCGCTCGCAAACGATTTTGATCGCGGACTAAGTTCTTTTTCTCCTGGTCCATTCTTTTCTTTAGACGATTTTAAGGTTATGATACTTCTATTATGCATCATTTTTGTCGTCTGCTAATATTGATTACTGTCTGTCCATTCATACGGCGCGGTGTATTGGTCCACGCGTCACAAATTTTTTGGCGCACGTATTTGAAATTTGGTCTTTAGTGATCGAAAGTTTTTTTTTAACGTATGGGGAAAATTTTAATTTAAATTAGCAAAAATGAATCATTCAATATATTCTTAAAATTAATGTCATACCGTTTTTAATCAAAATAATTTTTCGACTGTCCGATGAAAATAGTCTTAACTCACATCTACGAAAACTAAATGTATTAATTCTATTGTACTTCACTAGAATGTTTTATCTTCATACCCTAATATATAGTGATACGACATTTTAATGAAGCAGAGTATAATTTATACATTCTGTTTTCGGAACTTAAAGTTAAAACTACTTTTTTCGGAAAAGTCGTTTTATTCAGTAGGACAATTTCTTCAACATTTCCGAAACCTAGCAAATCCCGATTGGAATCTAGTCGGATACCAGTCAGCCGATTAAATAAATATTTGGCCGGGCTAAACCAGATTAAAGCCTGCTTTGTCCTAACCGGAATCTGGTCGGACGCCGACGAGGTAAATTACAAACAGTAGACCAGGTTAAATTATTTTTGTCCGATTTGTTCTGACTAGATCCTGACCGGAATCTAGTCGGATACAGGCCACGCAATTAAGAAATAGTAAACCGGGCTAAATCAGGTGTGGCGTGGTTTGTCCCGACCGGGTTCCAGTGGGAACCCGGCCAGATCTTGACCGGGCAATTAAGGAATAGTAAACCGGACTAAATCAGGTGTGGCAGGGTTTGGCCAGACCGGGTCCCGGTGAGAATCCGGTCAGATCCCGGCCGTGCAATTAACAAAATAGTATCCCGGTTTGACCTGGTCAGATTCCGGCCAGAAACCTTCTTCTGGCCGGGTCAAACTGGGCTATTTCTACACGGGTTACAGCAGGTTTTACGAAAAATTATTTTAGATTCTAATCTAGAATTTATATATCCGTTATGAATGTATGTACGTGGGTCATTTTTTGCAAAAAGTTGAAGGTTATAAATTGAAATCGAAAACTTTACATCTTTATAATATAGCTTCTCTGAAGAGTAAAACCATTAAGAATGTCTCAAGGTCGGGTGTTCATGTTTCCTCTCTAGAATGGTAAAAATAAAAGTCTATCAATTGGCCGCCGTGGGTTGAATCAATAGGATAAAAATGTTTCATTTTGAATATTTTAGACATAAAGCAAAGGGATTACGAAAATCTGGTAATGTCAATCGATTTGCAAAATTCTATATGCACTACAAAGTCGTTTGCCTTGAAGCATATATTAAACTTTACTTTATCTTGCCAAAAATTCTTTCAAGCACGTCATGAATAAGCAATTCTAATGAATCTAAATCAAATCAGAAAAGAATATATTGGATTCTTATTTTAAATCCTTCACATTTTTGTTGTAGTTTTACGAATATTAGGTATTTACTGCACACTTATCTACTAAGAAATTTTTAATTGGTACATCAATCCTCTTAATTAAAAAATGATAAGACTTCCTTCCAAGGTAGAGAAAATGTTGAGAATCTCACATTCTAAGCTGATGAACGAACCATAAATTAAGACACGATCTCTCTATATTCGTGAAAATGAAGATGGCTCCTGCCTATTTTTTTGTTGATTGATTTATCTCTATCCGTCATCTAATGACAAAGGTCTAGGATGGCTTCCATACAATTACAGATATAATTAATTAATTAATTAGGATAATCTAATTGAATTAAATGAGTTAATTAATGATTAATAATTAATTTTCTAGAATCCATCGTAGAACTTTGTCACTATCTTCATACATATTACATTTCCAAACGTAAATAACACGAAGGACTTTCCACCTCATATGTTCTTCTAATAATAATTCTAATTAACTCTAATTTATTAGTTGATTAGTTCTAATTCTTAATTCTAATCAACATAATCCTATGTATTTATAGAATATATATATTGCGTGTATGGTTGTACATCGAAAAGTTGAGAATATCATGTCCCTGGATTATTATACGCTTATGTTTGGAGAAATAATTTTCTTAATTACAGGGTTTTATGAAGCGTATTTTCTCCTGTAGTAAACTATCTACCAATTATTTTCACTTTACTCCGTATCAAAATAAATTCTAATTAATATGAGTAAATATTATTCAGTAACGTGTCCCTGGCTACATTTGTTTTAATTTCACGGGTTTATATCTTTTGAAAGAAAGCTAATATATAATTTTCAATACACATCTTTTTTCAGAATTAATTGAAGAGTTCCCGAGTTTCTAATACATGCGGTAACAACACAGTTTTTCATTAATTTTATGGTGTTAGTGTTTAGTTTTCCAATTTGAATTTATAATTAATTGAAGATAAAAACACGTAGGGTCGATAGGGGGTAAGTGTGATACGAAATTACAAAGTTATACTTTGATTAATGATATTTTAAATATTGGAAAAGATTTTTGTTTAGAATGTTGCCAAAATTATCTTTGGACTTTCTACTTTTAATCGTCCCCTTCTTTCATCAACAAAAACTTGCCTGAAAAAATATTTCTAATTTTTTTTTTGGTATTATGTGATTTATTGCAAATACTAAAAAACGTTTTAAGTAATTTGCAGAACTCCTCTAATTATAGTGAAAAATTCCAGTGCATTGAATATAAGTGACACAATTTATTATTTTAATTTGTACACAGTTCTTAAAAATTAGCAGATTAGTACTTTCAATATTTTGTAAAATAATTAAAAACAAAAAAAAATTAATTTTCAAGGTATTTTCGGAAGAATTGAACTCAAATATTTTAATCTGATTCGAATTTTTGATACGATTTCATTTACCATGTTTTAAAAGTGGGGATTTGTGAAAAAAAATTTGCCTTTTCAAATTATAACCCACGTTGATTTTTTACTAAGCTAATTTTTAAATTTTATTTCATTGCTAAAGAACGTCGAATTGAGTACCAAACCATCATCAACAACGTCAGTTACATTTTAGATTTTGTTGCTAAAAATAAATTTTTCTTTTTACGGCAAGTGCTTACAAAAATGAAATAAAAAATTAGTAAGAATATTCATATAAGTTTTATTTTTGAAATAAATTTTTAAGTGATGCTCTCTATCATATACCTCTGAACTATATTCAACTACATATATAAAATTGAATATACTTTATACCATTAAGCCATTTCCCTTTCGGGGTAGGCGTGACTTGCTC
>CAKNYM010044663.1:34751-47196 GCA_932195095.1 Andricus curvator | reverse complement strand
ATCTCATGTCTTTTCGCATGTCCGGGAGGTGCTGCCCCTAGTGGACATTAAGGGCATTAATGAACAATCACAGATTGTTACATTGCCTAAGTCGGTAATTGAACAGTCGGTAAGGTAGATCCCTGGTGCAGGTTCTTGCTTCGGCGAATAAGGGTGTTCAGTGTTTCACCGACCGAATACAAAATCAATTTTTATGTAGGCGTCGCACGTGCGATTAGGGATTCTCCAAGTTCTGGCACTTTCTAAACTTTTTGTTTCTATGAGTTTTGATCAAAGTGGATCTATTGCCTTTGCGATTCATATTAGTTTAACTTTTCGGATCACCTCAGTCGTTGAACAGTGAGATTTTTGGAAATTGGAACGAATTCGTGGTTCGCTTAACTTTTTGGGTCCCTGCAATATCAAGCAAAAATAAAATTTCGGGGATTCTCCGGTTTTGCGAAAATAATCGAACATCCTGGAAACTTTGACTTGATCTCTGACGATTTTCTATCGATGGAAGTTTCTAGAAGATTGGAACATAAGAAGCTCTTACTTTTGAGGTATTCTGTGTTGTTTAACTTTCTAGAAGATCAATCGACATGGTATGTAATCTCTAATGGCTTTTCAGAAAAGATCAATCAATATTATCAACTTCAACCTAGAATAGTAAATGTTTTAAATTCAATGTGTCGAGCTTTTCAGAAATTTGAACATGATCTCTGACGATTTTCTATACAACAAAGTTTCTAGAAGGTCCGACGTATGACGCGTTTCATCGATACTTCAAGTTCTAGAGGCAGCGACGCAGTTAATCATAACGATAGCTCACTCTAATGTCTAACGCTAAAACAAACGAGTGGGCGCGAAATTTGAAAATTCAACCCAACGATGTATGTCCAGCGCTGAAATTTGATATCAACCCAACGATGCTCAAATTAAGTCCAACGTTGAAAATGCAGCCCAGCAACGTCGGTGACTGTCTACCGCTAACAGCAAGAAATATTTGGATTTGGAATTCAAACCAACGATGTTTGTAATATTTGAAGCCGGAAAGAAAGATGCCGAATGAAACTTATCTGATTAACTAATTCTTAATTAATTGAATGCGTTTGAATAAATCTTTACTAGATGTCAAATTAAATGTGTTGCTCAAGGAAATATTTGGAGTATTAACGCTTTCAGTCATATCTTCATCATCATCATCATTCTTGCCGGCTTTACATTCAGCGTAACATCTGATAGTTAGCTGATCCTGAGGAGTCAACAAACAGGATTTGAGAGCTAGAATATTTTGAAATGGACAATTTGCATTCGAGCATTGAAGGTGGTGATTGCATCTCTGATACAATCGATATTATTAAATCCTTTGCAAACTTCCCCTCCCATCTCATACCTTTGATAGAACACTGTCTGACTAATACCTGCTTCTCTTTCAATAACCAATTCTACAAACGAACTTCAAGAGCAGCAATGGGATCTTCAATTTCACCTGCAATAGCCAAAATCTTTATGGAAAATCTAGAAATTGAAATCTTTAACAAATCCAAGCTTAAACCGGAATTTTGGTGCTGTTACGTTGACGACACTTTTGTCATCTGGAGACATGGACTAGATGAACTACACAAGCTCTTCGATTTCATCAATCAATTACACCCTAATATCCAGTTCAACATGGAAATTGAGCAAAACGGAAAATTACCTTTCTTGGACGTACTAGTTTACAAAAGATCTGATAACACATTAGAACATGAAGTTTACAGGAAACCCAACCATACAAACAGATATCTACACGCATCATCCCACCATCACCCATATCAAAAACGATCGGTCATCAACTCCCTTGTATACAGAGCTGTCTCAATAACAGATAAAGATAACTTACAAAAGGAACTATAAAATGCTAAACAAATCCTAATACAAAACGATTACACAAATAAACAAATTGATAAAGCGATAAGAAAATACACAGAAAAACAAGTCAACACAACCTACTAAAGAAAGAGAGAGAAAAACGACCACCATCCTACCCTACATTCTAGGTATCACAGAACAAATAGGAAGAATTCTCAACAAACACAACATCCAAACCTTATTTAAACCACCTGCGAAAATAGGACAAGTGCTAAACAACCCTGAAGATAAAAAGGCACCCCTCAGTGATCCAAGAGTATATAAAATCCCTTGTTCTTGTGGCGAAGTGTATATTGGAGAAACCGGGAGGGCGGTGAGCCAACGTGTAAAGGAACATGAGAGTGAAGTCAGGGTAAAAAATTTCACGCAATCAGCACTAGCTGAGTATCATATCTAAACAGGACATAGCATTTTATTTGAAAAAATAACCGTCACCGCAAAAATGTACAATATTTTTCCAAGAAAACATAGAGAAGCAATCGAGATTTTAAATCACCCTGAAACATCAATAGGGACAATGTTTATAATACCAATCTCATTTGGCTTTCCGTCCTCCCGGGTTTTTCTAAAAAGACTTGATTGGCTAATCAAGTGCGACCAGTCCCCACCATGGGGCGCTCTGGCCAATCGCAGGCATCATAGAGAATACATATATAAGAGAAACATAACCTGAAGCTTCAGTTTCAGATCAGTCATGAAGAAGTGAACTGCAATGTTCACGAAACGTCGGCAAGATTAGTAGTTTCGCACATGATTGAAACCCGAAAAAGCTTCAAATTCAAAATTTAAATTTATTATAATGAATCATTGTGAATGCATTAAATCTATTTTTAAATTAAACTATTTGGTGAAAAAGTTATGTATATATCGGTTAAAATTCGTCTATTTTCGTGAGAAGTGAATCTTCTTGCTTGAAAACTCAAATTTTTGGTTAAAAATTGAACTATATAGGTGAACGGTTTAACTCTTTTGTTAGAAATATGATCTATTTTTTAGTTGACAGCTAGTTTTTCTAACTGGAAAATTACCTATTCCATTTTTTGTTGAATATTTATATGTAAACTGCTCCATTGAAAATTCGTCTAGTTGGTTCAGTTTTTAGTTGAAAATGTATCCTTTTTAGATGACAATTCAACAATTTTATTGAAAAGTAATTCTTTTTTATTAGAAACAAAATCGCGTGTCTAGTTTAGGCGGAGTAATCCGCCATATTTCATGTAATCCACAATAATTTTGTGTACAGGGGTAATCCAGGATATCCCGATATAATCCAGAGTATTCCACCTCCGCTGAATCGCATTTTAAGGATTTGTTTTCCTCGATGTATCACCATTCATAGCCTAAAATTTCTGGAAATTTTTTTAAACTTTGAATTTCCGGAAATTTTCGGTAATTTAGAAATCCAGTTTTTTTGCGAATTTATTGTAGGAGAAACAAATTATTGAAATGAAAATAAGCCTAGCAAATTAATTATCTTGGCATTGTGTGAAAACTTGTTTTAATTTCTCTCAATTGCAAACAATTATGTCATAAGTCAGAAGTAATAGAGAAACTTTATTACAGGATTAGCAGACAGATGAAATCTAAATAATTCTGAAGGTCGAATGAGATAGCGAATAGCACAAGATACACTGAAACGTGTTGAAAATGCTCATCAAAATTCTTTATAGGCAGGTTTCCTTTATTTAAAGCAAAAATGAAAACTGTAATTGGCATTCTGTGTATCTTCTTAGTGTTCTCCACTAACCTTGTTGGTAAATATAATAGAATCTATCATTAGAAATGCAGTATTAAGTGTAGTATGATTATTTCCTCCTTGAGATCGTTTGACTTGAATAACTCTTTTCTTTCAACGCACAGTGCTATCTAAATTCGTAAATTATTGAAATTTTACTCAATCAATCAGACTTATAAAACATTTTTTCAACAGAAAGAAATAGCTTTATCTAAAGCGAAAGTATGAAATTAATGAAGCATGTTAATAATCATTTCAATCACTAAAATATGATCTAATCAAATAAAGTTGGTCGGTCGGAAAAAGTTGAAGATTTGTATTTGAAATTTAGTTAGTTGATATAGTCAACAGATGAGTTGAAAAAAAATCCAAATTGGAACTATGTGGAAAAGTTCTGTATCAGGACCCTGAAAAAGTGTCATTAAGTAGACTTGGTTTGATGAACGCCTGCAAATTGAGCGTTACCGAAAATGTGGTTCAAAAAATGTAGAACTGCATTGCGCATTCCTATGTACTCTAGCACTCGACTGCGCACCCCTGAAAGCCACAAACCTGTACTGCACATACTCATGTACTATTTTTGAAACTACGTATACATATGTATATAGACGCGCTGATTACAAATATGATGGTGAAAATTAACGAAAATTTCATTTTCGGAGGAAATACCATAAAAAAGTGATAACATCATGGTTTTTTACATTTCTTTCCATAAATAATAAAAGTTTCGAAAAATATTGTAGACAAAAGTTGTAGATCTTATTAAAATGCACATTTTATGATATATTAATTTGTCTCCTATGAGTAACAGTTTTCGGGATATTCGAAGATGAAGATGGAAACTCACAAACATTTCATATTTCTTAAGGGGTTACACCACTGTAAATTTTTTAGAAAATCGATTTTTTTTTTTCGCTTAAAATTTAGTTTAAACCTTGTAGAATATGGGGCAAAAGGTTTAATACGTGAAAACATTTTTTTTCTGTTTAATGTCACGTTTTTGCTGAGGCGTGTCGGGCGTCTCTCATACGGCTACAGGCGGTATGAACACATCTGCTCGGAAGGTACCCTGTTCCCTCTTTTCAACTTCTGTGATACACTCACAGATGTCCCCAGAGAGGATTCGTGTACAATTCTAACAAAATTTTCGAACAAAAGTAGGTTAGTGTAGCGTCAGTGCTTGTTCGGAAAGTACATCTGGTTGCTCGTGGATGTCTAAAATTCAACTCAAGACTTTAAACGAGTTTTTCTCAAAACACGTTTTTTCAAAACGGCACGCAGCATAGCTCGAACAATTTTCAATATTTTCTTTTCAAATTTGAACCACATATTTTAAACAACATTTTGAAGAGAATGACGTACGGATTTTTCGATAAGTTAATTTAAACAATCTTTATAAACAAATGACTTGACTTTTTTTCGTCCAAAAATGACATTTTTGCTTCAAACACTTGTCAATTTTACAAAAAACAATATTTTTCAAATCCCGTACGTCATTCTGTAGCTATTCTTATGCAGATTGAGAAAAAAAATTTGTTTTGGCTCCAGCTTCAAATTTGCGGTCGTCCTACTGCGTGCCGCAAAAAAAAAATCTGTAGGAGAATGGCTCCAGTGCCGCCATTTTGAAATATTTTTTGATGCAAAAATTTCCCTGTAAAGTTCAATACATGCTTAAATATATCCTCAAAGCGCTTTTTCATACTACCTTTCCTTCAACCCCAAAAAAATGTCCAAAAATTCATGCTTTTACAGTGGTGTAACCCCTTAAAGTATTACTGTTACGCTGTTACTGTTACCCTATGTGATCACTATTTCTGTGAACAGTCACAGGAGTGTCTTCACGCCACCACACCCTGAGACTATGGAGAGGGAACATATTCAACCTACCCTATTTGTGTGACCAGTCACAGAGGTCCGCTCCCTACCCCCGATGAGACGTTCGGAAGGGCATCAGTTCCGCCCCCGATGAGAAGTTGGAAAGGGAAATCTATGTGACCTAAATTATGTCTGTGACCAGAAACAGGAGTGCCTTTCCGCTTCCGATAAGAAATTCGAAAGGGGAATCTATTAGACCTACATTATTTCTATGACCATTAACAGGGTGCCTTACCGCCCTCCATGAAACGTTGGAAAGGTGAACCTAAGTGACCTATATTATTTCTATGACCAGTTACAGTGACACAAGTTCTACATCTCATAACCATTGTAAAGTATTCTCCCGATCTTGTAGAATTAGACTCCGACTGAAAAAAGTATACTTTTGATTCATCAGGATGAGTATAAAAAGCAACAAGAATAAAAAACTCAAATGATGGGAAAACAAAAATGCTCGAGAATAATGAAGACGCATCCGCAAGCGCGTACGGTGTACAAAGATCCAACACCTATCGTACCCCACCTTTTCATAATTCTCAAACTTTGTCTACGTTTTTATCGAAAACTGTCACTTGTAGGCTAAAAATTAATGGGACATAAAATATGCATTTCAATAAGATGAACAACTTTTTGTGTTAAATCTTTGTCTAAATTCCCATTATTTATAGAAATAAATTGAAAACCCATGATTTTATACGTTTCTTTGGTTTTTCACATGCAAATAAAGTTTGTGCTGATTTTCACTATCATATTCGTAATCAGCGCGTCCGAATACATGAGTACACGTATTTCCAAAAAAATCGGAGGTATGACGCTCTCGGAACAACACCCCACTGTGCAACACTATGTAGTGCGGAACTCTTCTGCGCATCCCTATGTAGTGTTAAACTGTATTGCGCAGCATTAAATATGGTAGAAGTCAACTGCGCAGCTTCAGATACGACACACGTGTTCTGTTGGACGCGGTTAGTACTTGGATGGGTGACCATTCGAGAATACTGAGTGCTGTTGGCACATCGTGGGTGTGGTGAACCCACACTTGTAGTAGTTATTTACTACAAGAAACTATCCACCTAGAAACACTACCCGAATCGGGTAGTGTCACGCCTACCCTGAAAGGGAAATGGCTTAATGGTATACATAACACTAAAATAACATAACATAACACATTGACACTACCCAAATCGGGTAGTGTCACGCCTACCCTGAAAGAGAAATGGCTTAATGGTATACTTACTTACTTACTTACATGACAGATACGTGTTTTAGAACTCACGCTATTGCAAATGCGCAAAGTCGTAACTGAAAATTCGCATGAGACATAATTAATTCGCATAGCTTTCAGATACGTCTTTTACGATTTGCACGGTAGTATCGGCCGAATTCCTTATTCCTCGTTACTTCAGGGCTCGATTGGTTTAAAGATAATTTGCTACAGGGAGTTAGCAATAAAACGAAAGTAATCATCGGTGGTTCTCCTTTTTGATCCGTGGCTTATCAAAAACCCATTCCTCCCAGGGTTAGAATTTGTTAACACCTAAATGTCATATTGTCGCGAATTACATTCGAAAAACTATCGGGGTAAATTTATGGAGCCCCACCTATCTAGAGCAGTCATAAAGAAGCATGTACCTTCCAGTAGCCTACTTCCTGGTACAAAAGAAACGAATGGTGCCTCGGGACAGCCCTATCGTTTACATGATAAAATGGTAACGGCAGCCCGACTCTGCTTACATGTTTACTGGGTATTATTGAATCACATTCGCCTAGGTGCGTTTGATCTTTGATCACGGTAAGTGACTGGTACGTGTTGTCGTAGGTGGTAAGATCTCCTGACGTCACCTAGGTACTCGACCGGTACCTTGATTGGAATATGGGCACGTAAGACTGGGTAGTTAGGGTCTGGACGCGATTGTACAGCTGCCTCTCGCTGATTATGAGCGTTTGTAAGAAGTTTCTTATGACCGACTTCAGCGTGTCATCCGAGCACGTGCTCGACTGCCTGTAGTGGTGGTATCTCGTGGATCTCCAAGTTGCGACAAAAATAAGGTGAGACTGTCACCAAACTGCTTCAGTGGATCTTTTTGGCTACACCTTACTTATTTGATCAATACACGTCTCCCGAGAGGCGTTCTATGTAAGGTTTCATAAGGTCAGGTGCGTATTCTAGCCATTTTGGCGTTGTAACCTGCTGCTTCGCCAGATTAGCTGGAGCAGACGCATACCGGGCCTGATATATTGCTTGGGGCTGGCATGCCTCATTTTCTTGGTGCTGATGTTCGTATGTCTATTTCCGATCGTCCAGATTCCAGAAACGAAATTCCCCTGGTCCAGAAATGGTTTTCCCGAAAAGCAGAAAACTCGGCTTCCGGTGTAGGCCGTAAAGTATATTCGGTAGGTGCCGGTCCCAAGTTAGTTGGTTTTCTCCGTGGAGACGGAGCCGAAAACTTTTCATTCTATGTCGGTTCCTGCGTTCGTTGAGGTTTCCGCATGAATGTTTTACGGGCATAGTCCACTGTCCACAGTCGTAAGATTGGCTTGCTTATGCCCACTCGTAGAACCGGAACTGAGTTCTATTGTCGCTAAGGATGTTTTTCGGGTAACCGTTACGTACGCAAACCTCCACTTCAAGGATTTTTGTGAGGTGCAGCGCTTCTGAAGCCCGGAGGGAGAAGGCTTTCCTCAAAACGCGTGAATTGGCCGGTCATGACCAGAATGAGCTGATTACCTTCGCGGAAATGTGGATAGGTACCCTTCAGATCAGTGCCTATTGTCTCCCAGATACGGCGAGTAATGCAGAGACTCGGAGTTTCGGGTATCCTGGCACGAACGGGTTGCTGCAAATGGATATGTGACAGCTGGACACATAACGTCAAAATTCGCGGTTCATGTCGGGCCAAATGAATTTCTCAAGCATGCCTCATTGACATACTAACAAAAGTTGTGAAACAAAAAACAAGCGAAAAGCGAACGAAAATGTAGGATCTTCAATGTGGATAGAGTAAATGAATGAATTAATAAATTAAGTCGTAGATTTTATGTGAGAAGTTGTAGGCTCCGGAAGCTACGATCATGGTTCTTTAAAAGCAACCAATCCCGACGCAACTGGAACGTGTACGTCATCCGCTTCTGCTCCTTCTGTCCTAGAAGGTAAGCAAGAGCGGGAAATTTACGCGAGAAAACATCGGGCAACACTGTTCCTGGGAGTCAGGTCTCTAGCCGCGGATGATCTTACGCGGCAGACGGGACAGTTGGAGATGAAGTTTCACCTCTGGATACTTTTTTAGAGCTACTTTTAGAGCTTTTAGAGGCGTAGGGATGTGGCGACCCCATCGCCCGAGAGCTCCGGCTCTTGCAGTCAGCCACGTTGCTTTGGGCTAACTCCCCAATGCAATGAATTATGCGGTTACGACATTAGTATCGCGCAGTGCCACCCACAATAGGCCTCTCTCGGATGGAGGCCATGGTTCAGTTGGGAGTGGCAATAGGACCGAACCGAGGCGACGACCAGGCAATGGCCCCGGACAAACGCGAGAACATCGATTTAAATGGTCAGACCAACTCAGGAGAGACATCCTTACCTGTTGGCAAAGAAGCTCACCGGCGCGAAGAGGATTCATGCAGAGGTTACATGACCGTTGGGTCAATATGCACCCGGAATATGCTCATCAAACGCCTCAGTATTTAAGAGATCAGGTATCCTTTTTGCAAAAAAACGGATATGAAGCTCTTTATCAACAAGAAGAAGAGCAACATCCTCCATCGAACATTCCACCCATTCCAGCAAGACCACCTTTGCGGATAGCCGATAATGCTAACATGAGAAGTAGGAGATCTATCCACAAAAAAGTCTTTCTCAGGATGGACAAATTAGCTGAAGCTAATACTGCTCTCCCCGATTTGCTCCCCGAAGATGTTAATCTCTGGAATCTGAACTGTGTTGTTTACGAGAAGGCGGGGTCCTTGCTTAGCGACAGTAGAAGTAACGAAACTTCAGTACGTCTGAGTAAGACTCGCGAGCGTATTGCACAGCTTCAATTCAAAATTGAAACGGCGAGACGGCATGCATCAAATATTCAGTGCGTGATTAGCTACATAACATTAAATAAAAAATTCACTCCAAAAGTTAGGGCACTTGCTCGAAACTTGAGGAAAACAAATCACACGCTGAAAAAGTGTAAACTGTTGACCATCAAGCAGCACTGGACGCAAAAAATAAGATCTCTTTCAACAGCGAAACAGCGCCTTGAACGGCGAGTAAAGTGGATTCAGGAAAATTCCACCTTTTCTACTCATCCTTCCCGTCTGTTCAATAAAACGTCACCTGCCGTTAAAAATCCGCCTAGTCGAGAAGAGATTGAAGTCTTCTGGGAACAAGTATATGGAGATACTTATCAGCTAAATGAAGACGCTTCAGATATATCACTCTTTCGTAACTTTTGCCAAAGGCAAAGGCTACAAGGTCCAGAGGAAGAGTGTCCACTAATTACTGCTGAAGAAGTGAAGAAAGTTATCGCTAGAACTAAGAACTTTTCAGCGCCAGGGCCAGATAAAATCAACAACTTTTGGTGGAAGAAGTTTACTTCTACGCACCAACATCTAGCTCGTATATTTACTACTTTCTTAAACGGAGAACAACCTGTCCCGCAGTGGCTAGTGGAAGGACGCACGGTATTGATTCCTAAGACCGGAGATTTGTAAAGTCCAAAGAACTACAGGCCCATAGCTTCTTTAAACACCAGCTACAAGCAATTCACTGGCATCCTCAAAGAGAGGATATTAACATCTATCGAGCCGGTATGGAGTGCAATAGTTGACCAACGTGGATGCAAGAGAGGTCTGGCAGGTTGCAGGGAGAACCTGTTAATAGACAGGTGTATCACCCAGGACTCGATCAGGTATCGACGCAATCTGTCCATGGCTTGGATTGACTACCGTAAGGCATTCGATAACACGAACCATGAGCTACTTATTAAGCTCATTGAATGCATGGAGGTGCATCCAAAAATAGTGAGATGCATAAAAGAGCTTATGCTCTTGTGGCGGACAAGATTTGTCATAACATCTGACAAAAGACAAGTGACTACAAGCTATATCACATATAAGAGGGGAGTCTTCCAAGGAGACTCTCTAAGTCGGATACTTTTCTGCATCTCCCTCTTGCCTCTATCTATTGTGCTCCGAGGCAAAAGCTCTGGATACCTATGTGGCCCGCCGAACAAAAGAGAATATAAGGTCAACCACCTTTTATACATGGACGACCTTAAACTCTTTGCTTCCTCGAAAGAGGACCTTAACATCCTTGTGGAGGCGGTAAATAGGTACTCTAAAGCGATTGACATGAGCTTTGGACTGGACAAGTGTGCCTGCGTCCACCTACACCAAGGAAGACTAGAAACTACATCATCGGGTCACGATCAGGATGTTCAACTCATCGGCGGAAATACCATTCAACATCTTGGTATTGGAGAAACATATACATATCTTGGAATATCACAAGCGGAAACCCATAATATGCTTGCGTTAAAAACGGCCCTTGGAAAAAGGTATCGCCAAATTCTCAGAAAAATTTGGGCTTCCGAATTATCTGGAAAGAATACGATCCAGGCGACCAATATGCTGGCCGTTCCTATACTGCTCTACACGTTTGGTGCAGTAAAATGGAACGTCGATGAGTTGAAGCAACTTGACCGAAGCACACGCAAGATGATGACAATCCATCGAAGTCATCATCCTAGATCTTCCGTACCTCGAATATACCTCCCTCGAGATAAAGGGGGTAGAGGCTTGCTGAGCTTAGAGTGTCTTCATCGCAGAACGGTTCTGGCTACAGCCTGCTCAGTTCTAAACAGCACAGATTTTCTTATGCGACTAGTACATCAACATGAAGTCGTCAATGCTGCGGCGTTTCTATATCGTGCCGCAGAGGAGCTTGGCCTCCCATTTGATTCCAGCGACACTACACATGGCCTAACATCACTAACACCTTTGGTGCTCAAAAGTCGTGTACAGGAAGCAGAACATACGCTTCTACTAAGAGAACATGCTGACAAGCCCCTTCATGGTAAATTCTACGGCATTATACGTAGAGAAGAGCTCTCGATGGGTCTGTCCAACATGTTTCTCAAGTCTGCTGGATTAAAATCGGAGACTGAGGGATTTCTATTTGCCTGTCAAGATGGCGTTATAGACACCTTAGTTTACCGCGAGCGCATAATGAATATACCTGTAGGCGATACCAACTGCCGAGCGTGCAAGCAAGAGCCAGAAACACTTGGACATGTTCTCAGTGGATGCTCAAAATATGCACGATACGGGTACATAGAGAGACACAATGCGGCTCTAAAAGTGTTATATTACCATCTGAGGCACTTCTATGGTGTTGATCTATTGCCCGTCTTGCCATACGCCCAGGGGGAACTCGAGTCCATTGTGGAGAATGATCAGTGTAAGATCTACTGGAATTTCTCATTCTCGACCACTCAACGTATCAGCGCTACGAAGCCTGATATTGTCCTCCAAGATCTGAAGAACAAGATCATTTGCGTGATTGAATTCTTGGCACCAGCCGACGGTAATATCACGGCAAAGGAGGAAGAAAAACGGGCGAAATATCAACCACTTCTTTTCGAGCTGAGCAGGCTCTACCAAGGCTTCAAAGTCCATCTTGTAGTTCTCATAATCGGCTGTCTTGGAGGTATGAAAGCTTCATTTATTAGCCAACTCAACAAGATTCCGACTTGCCAGCGTCAGGCTCATTCCATCGCGAACCGGATGCAAAAGGCTGTTCTTCTGGGATCACTTCATCTGGTCCGTCAACACTGTTCCTCATAACATTCTACAAAGATTGGTAGCTCTAATTAAGTCAAAGATTATTATTATTATTATTATTATCGATTAGCAGTTCGAACTCGAAAGTTCATTGCCTCATCTACCCGAGAC
>CAKNYM010044663.1:4361-17626 GCA_932195095.1 Andricus curvator | reverse complement strand
CTATCATCTCCGATCATTTCCTTTCTATCCTTTCCTACCCTACCCTACCCTATCCTATCCTATCATATCATATCATATCCTATTTTATCCTATCCTATTATATCATATCCTATCATATCATATCCTATCCTATCATAGCTCATCCCACCTTATCCTTTCCTATCCTATCCTATTATGTCCTCCTCTATCATGTCGAACGACATTATATCTTATCTTACCCTATCCTATACTGCCCTATCCAATCATCTGCTGTCATATTATATCCTTTTCTACCATATCCTATCCAACCTCATCCTATCATTTCCTATACTATCCTATCATCTTCTATCATTTTCTTTCTATCTTGTCCTATCCTATCCTATCCTAGTCCACCCAATATTATCCTTTCCTATCCGATCCTCTCATATTCTATCCTACTCTATCATATCGAACGTCATTATATCTTATATTACCCTATGCTATACTGCCCTATCCAATCACGTGCTGTCATAGTCTATCCTTCTCTACTGTATCCTAACCAACCTCATCCTATACTATCATATCCTATCCTATCCTTTCCTATCTTATCCTATACTATCCTATTCCATCCCATCTTACCCTTTCATACCCTTCTTTATCATCTTCTACTATATCCTAATATATCATATCGAACGTCATTATATGTTATGTTATCTTACCCTATACTACACTGCCCTATCCAATCATGTGCTGTCATGTTCTATCCGTTCCTACTATATCCTATCCAACCTCATCCTATTTTATCATATTCTATTTTAACATAACCTACTCTATACTATCCTATCCCATCATATAATATCCTACTCTATCATATTCTACCTTATCATATCCTATTTCATCATATCCTATCATATCCTACTTTATCTTACCCTACCCTATGTTACCATATTCGAACATATCATATACTGTCCTACTCTACTATATTCTACCCTATCTTATCTTATCCTATCCTATCATATTCTATCCTACCTTACCTTATCCTGCCCTTTCCGGCTCCTAACCTATCCAATCATATCGTATACTATCCTACTCTGCCATATACTACCTTATCCTATCTTATCTTATCCTATTATATTCTATCCCTACCCTAACTTATCCTACCCTGCCCGGCTCTATCGTATCCTGTCCTGCCCTGCCCTGTTATATTGCATCCTATTCTGTCCTACCATGTCCTGTACTATCCTTTACTATCCCCTTCTATCCTAAACTGTCCGATCATAAACTATCCTATCCTATACTATCCTTTTCTATCCTATTACATCCTATCATATACCCTTGTGTCCTATCATCTCATATCGTATCCTATCATATCGTATTCTACCCTACCCTATTAAACTCTATTCTACCCTGCCCTACCATACCCTAGCCTACTACATCATATTCCACCTTATCCTATCCTATCATATTCTATTCTATGTTTTACTGCCCTGCCTTGCCTTGTGCTCCATATCACCTCCTATTTTGTCCTGTGCTACTCTACTCTATCCAATCGTAGCCTGTCATCTTCTATCATACTCTATTATATCCTACCTTATCCTATCCTACCGTATTCTGTTCCATTCTACCCTACTCTATTCTACATTACCAGTTCCTACTGCATCCTACCCTATTATTTTTTAACCTATTCTACCCTACCTTATCCTAACCTATCGTATCCTATCCTATTCTATCATACTATATTCTACCCTACCGTATCCTATCATGTCACATCCTCTATGTTATGATGTCCCATCCTATCTCAGCCTATCCTATCCTATTCTACCCTGTCCTATCATAACATATTATATGATATCGTATTCTACCCTACTTCATCATGTTCTACTGAATCCTACCATACTCATAATAGTTTGGATAATTACTTTCGTGTTTTATCATAAAAAAGCAATGCTATGGTCAAAAAAAAAAGTGGGATAGACTTCGAACTGATTTTAAAAATCTTTAAATCTAAAATTTACGCTCAAATTATTAGGCAATTTTTATTTCAAATATGCAGTTTTGGACAGTTGCCTGACAAGACATCTTGCGTACTTTTTCATCAATTATTTCTAAACGAATTTATCTGGTATGTTGAAGCTTTTTATTGCTTGAGCCTTAATATAAATACGTTACTGAGAAAATTTCAGAGAAAATTTTGTATTATGTATAATATAATAGGAAAATGACTGGGACTGGAGGTGGTGAACTTTTTGACAATCATACATTTGCTTCTTAGCAACACGTTTAGCGAAACACATTATCTGAAAAATTTTCATTTTTCAATTCTGCTGACATTTGGACCTACACTACCGTCGAAAATTATCTACACGAGTAGCCCAAGCAGTATTAAAAATCACTGCTAACTTTGAAACGTGTTTACTCGTTGGAAAAAAGATCGAGAAATTAACAAAAAGATTGAAAAGCTTATGAAATTTCGCGCTGATTAACCCAGGAAAGATATATTCTTGACCTTTCGACGAGAATATACCACGTGAAAAGTTTAAAAAAAGTTCAAGAATTTTTCTTGCGTCCGACAGCGGTGATCGCCGACTGAAACTTTACACAGACATGAGGTACAAAATTCGAGAAATTCTTGAATTTTTATTAAAAAACTTCTCACTAGGTATATTCTCTTCAAAAGACCAAAAATATGTCTGTCGGACGTCATCACGTTTCAAATCCAGCAGTGATTTTTAGTACCCCTCGCGCTAGCCATGTAAACATTTTACGGCGGTAGTGTAGGTCCAAATGTCGAAAAAATAAAAAAAAAAAAACATTTTCAGCAAATATTTATTCTTGCTGTGTGGGTAATTTCCGACGGTAGTGCGCTTCAAATCTTGAAGGAAATGTTTTTCAAAATGCTTTTCTTGCTTTAACGTCCAGGACGTAAAGTTACTTATACGAGAATTTTGCAAAATCCCGGGGGTTTTGCATAGGGTCTCGCTCCATTTCGATTCTGTAACAGATATGGTCTCCGCAATAGTAAAAAAGCTCGCGATTCCAGTCACGAGCGCGGTTTACGTGACGGCTGTGTCGTGCTTCTACCCTCGCTTTGCCTCGTGCCTCCTACTCGAATTCCTGTAATGAAGACACGCAACCAAAGGAGACAGGAGAGTCTAATCAATAAATGATTGTCCCTCGAAATCTCTCGTGTTCGAGTCATATTCTTCCTCTCGTTTATATTTCTCTCGACACCTCGAGGCGTCATTCACCCATTCCCGGAGATTTTAACAATGAATTTTCCACTGGGGTAGATATGATCTCTTTCAAGTATGAAACATTCGCCTGAAAATATACGGGAAAGATTCACTTTGTTAGGCTATGAGAATAAGAACAATTTTTCACAATATACAACTTAGTTTTCGGATGTACGTTCAATTTTTAATGTTTTATTGAACAATAATTGCATTAGAAATTATAATTTTTTAAGACAGTTGCGGCAATTAAAAAAAAAATTGTCGTTCAAACCTCCACGTCCCAAACCTTGGCTCACGTAATTCCCTTCAATACTTCCCCTCTTCCCCTTATTCTCATCTTCACACATCAAACTTTGCTTTCCCCCTCCCTTTGGTACCTTCTACGTCATGTACTTTCCCCTCTCTTCACTTCCCCAGACAACACTCATCTGCATGTACTTCCTCACCCTACATTCCTTCTCAATTTCCCTACCCCCTCATTGTCACTCATCTTACTTCCCCTAGTACCCCTCCCATCACTTTCCATACTTCACCTTTCCTCATACCCCCACTTCTCTTACTTCCTCTAACATTTCCCCTCATCACCCCTTACTTCCACTGCATTAATTCCCCCTACTTATCCACCCATCACTTCTACTTCCATACGACAAATTTCCCCTTAATCATTCTACTTATCTTATTTTCAGTCTCCTCACTTGCACTAGTTCCCTTCCCATCACGTTCCATACTTTGCTTTTTGTAATTACACCCACTTATCTTACTTCCTCTACGATCATTTTTTCTTATCTCTTCTCACTTTCACTGCCCTCATTTCGCCCACTTATCCACTCCTCACTTTTCATATTTCCTTACCGCTAATTCCCTCCACCTTCCCAACACCCTCATTCTCTCTCGCCTCACTTCCTTTCCTACTTCAAATTTCCCCTTATTTCCATCACCTTTTATTTTCTCTCCCCTCACTTCCCTTAGTTCCCCTCACATCACTCACCATACTCACCCTCCTCTCACATCACTCACCATACTCACCCTCCCCTCATTACCCCCTCTTCTCTGACTTCCTCTACCCTCGGTCCCCCCATCTCCCCTTACTTCCACTACCCTAACTTCCCTCACTTATTTCCCCTCACTCCCCTTATTCCCCCTCCAATAATTTTCCCTTACTTCTCCATCTTCTCTTATTTCTCCCTTCCTTCCCTACTCTCATTTTCCATTATTTTACATTCTTCAGATGCTTTATCCACCCTTATTTCCCCTCTGATAAATTCCCCTCACTTCCCCTTTTCGGAAAAATGTACGAGGGACGGATGAACACCCGATCGAAACTATAAGTGCTTCTGCCCGGGCCTACGAAACTCTGAAAATGAAGTTTTTATAGAACTTTATAGTTTGTCGTAAACAAATTTTTAATCAGGATTTTCATAACTAATATTCATACAAAAAGTGGTTGCGAAATTGATTTCAAACCAGTAGACTGTCAACAAAATTAAGAATTTTGCATTAGTTTCATTTTAAGGTATTTAACGTCCGTCTATAATCTTAAAGTGGTGAAAGTATATCTTAGTTAGACGGAGAGACAACGTTCTTTATGTTAACGCAGAAGTAGGTACAAATTAGAAAAAGGTATCATTACATGTTTAAAAAACAATAGGATTATTATTATTTAATGAACATTCGAAGAGAAAGAAATGTTTAAAAAGTAAAATATTACTGTTTTAATAATAATGCTGAAAGTCAGAATCTATGTTTGACCTGCATGCAGTAATTGACCTAAAAGTGAAATAGGTCGACTAAAGCTCTCGAATTAAGAGAGTTAACTGAGCTTAACGAATAATGGTTTCTATCACGTCAAAAATTACCGAAACTATTCGGTATTTCTTTTCCGCCTTCTTATGTTTAAACTAAAGAAGTTGCCTCACTAAAACGGAACGTCATGTTATATCATGTCGTGTCCCGTGATGTTCTGGCATGCTCTGTAATTTCCTGACATGCCCTGTCATGTAATATCATATCATGTGATGTCATATATCATATCCTACCCTATCCTACTCTATCATATTCTACCTCATCATATCCTATCTCATTATATCCTATCCTGTCAGATCTTATCCCATACTACCCTATAATATCATATGTATTCATACACGGAGAGACTTTTGGTATTAATATTTCTTTTATCGCATATTCATAATTGAAATAAAATATACGAATTTAGGGATAATCGAGGTACGGTTAGAAAAAGTCGAATAGTGACTATGAAAATGCAGACTAATATTTCTGATTGGAATAAATCGTAAGAATATTAGAATCTTACACACACAAAATTAAAGTATTTCTAAGTCGCTGTATTAAATGTTGTAATGGATTCGAATAACGAAAATTGGCATAGTGCTTTGAAAGAAGCGAAACAAACGCTGTACAATCTTTCTAAACCACTATACGAAAAATGGGGGTCACGTGATCTTGTGTTTCACGCTGGCGCAGGGCAAAAACAAAGACGGGCGGAAGTGTCTGAACACACACTATTGCATGGGCTACAATTTGTGTAAGCTTGTACGTCGCTCGCTGGCTACAGTGTGGTTTGTTTACGAATCCTATATTAATACCTATGCACATACATAAACCTATCTTATATCTATAAATCGCACGCATCACGCTGAGACTTATGATTCTTTCTGCCCTTATATACTAACCAGTGAAACGTATCGCTACTTGTGAGAAAATAATCGTGCTGGGTCAAAAATTTCAGGGGATACCATTGTTAAAAGTGCGATTGAAGTGTGTGGTACGGCAGTGGTAGGGAGAATCCCTGGCGATGCGTGGTGGAATGATGAAATTGCGGCAGCCCAAAAAGAAAAAGAAAAATCGCACAAAAAAACGCTGAACATGACAGGTCTTAGCGATGATGAGAGAAATAGGCTCAAGAATGATTACAGACACAAAAATAGGAAAGTTAAAGGACTAGTCAAAGAGAGTAAAGAGAAAATCAGAACAGAAGAAGAGAACAAAATACAAAACTGCTTTGGAGGAATAATGAAACTACTATATAAACAGTTGAAGGAAAGTAAAAGTACAGAGTTTGGCAGCATGAGAAACAGCAAAGGTGAAATGCTATATGATATAGACGGGATAGTAGACGCTTTAAAAGACTCTTTTAAAGAACTATTAGGAGGTGAAGATATAGGACAACAAAACTGCGACATAGAACATAATGCATTAGAAAACCCAATTGAAAAAGTCTGTGTCACTGAGGTTAGAGATATAATTAAGAACCTAAAAAACGGTAAGGCTGCTGGTGCAGACAGTATTAGCGTTGAAATGCTTAAATACGGTGGCGAGTACATACGTGACGGGTTGTGTGAATTGATAAATTTGTGTATCGAGACAGGAAAATTCCCAGACGATTGGAGAAAAGCGATTATCGTACCAATATACAAAAGAAAGGGAGACAAAAGAAACTGCAGCAATTACAGAGGTATCAGCCTACTGTGTACCGTAAGTAAAATATACTCAAAAATACTTATTCGTAGGGTAATGGAAATCACAGAAGAAAAAATATGGGAAGTCCAAAGTGGATTTATGCCAGGAAGATCATGTACAGATCAGATATTTAGCCTAAGACAGATCACAGAAAAAAGCTTGAGAGTAGGAAAGAAAGTTTTCTGTGCATTTATTGACCTAGAAAAAGCATTTGACACGGTAAATAGAAGTAAACTTTGAAAGGTTCTTAAAGAGTACGGAGTAAATGGAGGGCTCCTGCAAGCAATAAAAACAATATATACAGGTAGTAAAGCGAGCGTAAGGGTAAACGGGAAACTGAGTGACTGGTTCGATATTACGCAAGGCGTGAAACAAGGATGCGTTATGTCCTCGCGGCTATTTATCATATTCATGGATAAGTGTCTAAGAACTGCACTCTTCGACGAATAAGGTGTAGATCTCCAAACAGTCAAGGTACGTGGGTTAGCTTTCGCAGATGACAAGATTGTTATGGCAGAATCAGTCGAGGACTTGCAAAGAATGTTGAATAAACTTCATGCAAGCATGAAGGACATGGGACTCAAAATTAACGTAAATAAAACAAAAATCATGGTGTTTGAGAGAAAGAGTGAGAAAACAATGTGCAACATTGTCCTAAATGATGAGAGATTAGAACAAGTTGACAAGTACGTATACCCAGGTAGTCTATTCACTAGCGACGGAAAAATAGATAGGCGCATAAAGAAGGGTAAGCAGGTTATCGGTAGAGCAGGGTCCTTCCTAACAAATAAAAACATATCAAAAAAAGCTAAAATGGCCATACATAATTCTATATTCGTACCGACTGTACTATACGGTAGCGAAACATGGACATGTCAAGAAAAGGACAGGAGTAAAATTAACGCGATCGGCATGAGACCTCTGCGCATAATATGCGGGAAAACACTGATGGATAAAGTCCGAAACGAGACAATCCTCAAAGAATGTGGTGCAAAAGAGACAATAGTTGACACATGGGAAAGAAATCAGTTAAGATGGTTCGGTCATCTTGAAAGAATGAAAGATGAGCGACTGACCAAACAAGTGTACAAAGGTAAAGTAAATGGCAGAATGCCTAGAGGTAGACCGCCGAAAGAATGGTTAGAATCGGTAAATAAGACATTAATCCGAAGAGACGTAAGAAGCCATAGAAACACACGAGCTTGCATGAAAAAATGCATGGACGTGAAGGAAGCTAGAGTAGTATGCCAGGACAGAAAAGTGTGGCGACAAATAGTTTGTAAACAGAGTGACAATAGAATGAATGAAGCCTGAAACAAAGACCTTGGAATCTAATGGGCCCAAGTGGGGAACCATACATAACAATTTTGTGAGGCTCTTCACTTGGGGTGATCGCTAGAGAGATTGATCAGCAACCTGGGTCGGAGCAGTGTTGCGGAATAAACGTGTCATTTGAATAAATGACACGAGAATTCCAGATCAATCTAAAACATATATACCTAACACCTATACCTATCTACTTTACACCTATATACCTATCTAACTTATACCTATATACTATACACCAATTCACCCATATACCCAATACTATTCTCCAACCGAGCAAGTCACGCCTACCCCGAAAGGGAAATGGCTTAATGGTATAATAATAATAATAACTGTAAATATAAATTGATTAATGATTTTTAAAATTTAACTGTAGTTCGAGTGTTAAAAATTGTACAATAATTATTTTACAATACGATTCTAAATCGGTTGAAAATTAAACAATTCACCAATTTTAATGTTGAAAATTCAACTTTTTTAATACGAAAGCTTCAATAATTAAGCAAATTAAAATGTCTGATTGGAAATTTATAAATTACTTTCAATGTGAAAATAACTTAAAATTAATATATTCATAATTACACGCTTTTATTCAATTTAAAATCCTATTCAAATATTATTTCAGTCTAAAATATCCAATTTATAATCCATTCAGTTAGACATTTTTTAATTACAAAAATTCCAAAATGAGCAATTATAAATCAAATATTTGAATTTTGAAATTTTGACCTCAAATTCGTGTTCTGTAACTCGATGAACCCCCTATTTATGATTTTCATATAAATCTAGCAATTTAATGAAATATCCAAAATTTCATTTAACTTTTATAATTTTATAATTTTGAATCAAAATCCGCATTTAAGCTCGAAAAATCCCTTGGTTATGACATTCTTGGAAATCTGCCGATTTATTAAAATTTTCAACATTTGAGTTAAGTTTCGGAATTTTATACTTCAAAAGCCATTCAAGTATGATGTATGTAACGCACCTTAGGGGGGGGGGTCTAGCCTAGTTTACTTTCAAATTCGAAAAACAAACTCGTACTGACTTTCAGGGAAATCTACCAATTAAATAACATTTTCAAAATATTAGAACGACTTTGAATTTTTAACCCCAAATTATTATTCTAAGACTCGAAAATTCCCCCGGTTATGAGTTTGATGGAAATTTTCCGATATAATAAAATTTTCGTCAATTTTTCGAATTTTTTAATTTTTACTCAAAATCCATATTTTGAGGTTCAAAAAATCCTTTGGTTATGATCCTTAACGTATTACGTAACGCTCCTGGGGAGAGGGGGGTCTAGCCCAATGCACTTTGAAACTCGAAAAGCCACCTCGTAATAACTTTCATAGAAATCAACCAAATAAATTAAAATTTATAGAATTTTCACCCCAAATTCGTATTCTTCAAGCCGAAAAACCCCTTAGTACTGAGCCTCCTTAAAATCCCCCCTATACTAAATAAACGAAATTACAGTCGTTCCGGAACGAGATTCTGGTTCCGGTTTTGTTCCAGCTAGGAACAAACCCGGAACTGCAGGAACTAGGGATCCGTATCCGGTACGGTCGAGTTATTGTTCCGGATTCACAACCTTGGGATAACTGAATTATTCCTCTGTCTCTTCTGCTCAATTCTGAAATTTTCTCCTACTAATATAACATCCGCTGATTGCCTAGCTACGCTTCAAATCAGCATTTTTTGTCATCTAATATCCCGAAAAACTTTACTTTTATAGCTCAGCTTAGGTTTAATAGTGACCCATCTTCTTATTCATAATCCTTTTCTTACTCGTATATCAAGCTCGTTATTTTTACATAGGGCTCGTCAAAGGGGGTAATTTCGGACATGTGGGGTGAATTCAGACATTTCTAAATTGATGAACAAAAAGATATCGGAAAGCTCCAAAGTAACTTTTTACTTTCTTCGGAAGTTGTTGATAAGATTGAGAATTTCACTCATCAAGGAGAACAATGAAATAGTATATTATGCACCTAGGGGGAGAAAAAGTGACTCCTCCCCCTTGGCGCATACGATATTTTTTATAACAAATTGATGATTTCAGGCATCTCGAAATACAGTCATGATTTCAGTCCATATTAGATTTTGTATAATGAAGCATGAAATTAATGTTAACCTAATTTATGGTAATTTTAGAGGTGGTTTGTAACTTACCATAAATTACCCAAAATTCATTTCTAAAAATTCCCACAAATTTCCGGAAATTTATGAAAAATTTCGGTTATTTATGATAATTTTTCAGGTAAATATGGTAACTTACACAAAATTCATTCCTAGAAATTTCCATAAATTTCCGAAAATTTATGAAAAATTTCGGTCATTTTTGGTAATTTTACAGGTAAATATGGTAACTTACCATGGATTGCCCATAATTCATTTTTAAAAATTTCCAGAAATTTATGAAAAATGTCGGTCATTTATGGTAATTTTACAGGTTAATATGGTAACTTACACAAAACTCATTCCTAGAAATTTCCATAAATTTCCGAAAATTTATGAAAACTTTCGGTCATTTATGGTAATTTTACAGGTAAATATGGTAACTTACCATGGATTGCCCATAATTCATTTTTAAAAATTTCCAGAAATTTCACGAAATTTATGAAAAATGTCGGTCATTTATGGTAATTTTACAGGTTAATATGGTAACTTACCCAAAATTCATTTTAAAAAACTTCCATAAATTTCCGGAAATTTATGAAAAATATCGGTCATTCATGTGAATTTTTTACAGGTAACTATGGTAACTTACCCAAAATTCATTCCTAAAAATTTCCAGAAATTTATGAAAAATTTCGGTCATTTATGGTAATTTTACAGGTAAATATGGTAACTTGCCATGGATTGCCCATAATTCATTTCTAAAAATTTCCAGAAATTTCAGGAAATTTATGAAAAATTTATCTGCAACCAAAATTGCCTCACAGTTTTCACGGTGAGTGGGCTGATAATCGTAAAATGCGAGCTCATACATGCATACTTTTCATTATTCACCTCTGACGTCACTTTTCAGTCTCTAGGGAGTAAAAATTAGAGCTTTAGCCCCGCTTCATAGGCGTCGAAAAGGGCTGAAATCATGCATGTGTCATAAAAACAAATTTTTCTGGTCATACGTCCAATAATTAGGATTTATTATATAATAGTTATCAATCCAACGTTTCGACCTTCCTTTGGGTCTTTATCAAGGTACATTGAAAATCGCAAAATGAATCTGAAAAGAAATTTCAGTTTACATAAAGTTAGTGAGTCGTAAATATATAATTAAAGTCATAGTATTTTATAATGATTGTGTTTTGAATCACAAGAATTTGTATTGCATAAATTGAAATTCGAAAAGCGATCTGAATGCATTAAAAAGTTTGAATTTTGGAAAAATAAAATTAACAACGAGGATGATCGAATTAATAATTTTAGATTAAACAAATGTTTTAAAAATCTCTGTAGCAAAAACGTTCCGAATGATATTGCAATCAACATATCTTTAGGTAATAAATTTGGTATTCCTTTTTAATCAAAAAAATTACCAGATAACAATATCATATCATCAATTGAACATTCTATAAAACCATTTGATGATCACACACAACAAAAAATATTAAAAAAATGTCACTAAATTAATAATAAACCATAAAGAAGGCACCATTTCTGGATTCTGACATAACAAGAAAAATCTCCAAATTTCAGCAAGATAATAAAGAACAATAACATCTTATATAAGAAGATCAACACCAGTTTAGTACCCACAATTGAGAACAAATGTAATGATATTGTTAAAAGGTGGGGACTAAAATCTTATATTAGTGATCGAAAGTCTTGTTCTCTGAAATCTAGAGGTTCAATTGTTGTTAAAGCTTATGCTCTTCCAAAGGTTCACAAACCTACTTTAAAATGGAAGTTAATAGTGTCGTCCATTGGTTCACCAACTTATAATATGGCTTCCTATTCAGCTAGTATATTTAAACCAATCCAAAGCCAATCTTTTTCTCACATCAGGACAGTTGGTCATTTAATGAAAAATTAAAAAATGTTAAAGTCCCAAATACTCATTCCATGGTATCATTGGATGTTGTTTTAATGTTCAAAAATATTCCACTTGATTTAGCTACTGAATGTGTTGATGAAATATTGCAAAAAAAATTTCACTCAAGTAGGATTTCTAAAAATAAAATATTAATCGCTTTTAGAAGAGTCTTCAATAACACTGTTTTTTCATTACACCAAAAATTTTACAAAAAAACAACAGGCTGCCCAATGGGCTCACCTTTAGCCCCTGGCATAGCCAACATCGTTTTAAATGATATTGAAAACAGGGCTCTTTCAAGATTAAATTTCAAACCAATTTTTGATGTCAGACATGTGGATGATGTTTTTACTATCATTCCTACGGATAAAATCAATAATTTTGTGGTTGTTTTTAACAATATAGAAGATTCAATACATTTCACGTATGAGGTGGAAGACAAGAATGTAATAAACTACTTAGATTTATCAGTCATCAAAGATGAGGATGGTCACTTACTAAATAATTGGTTTAGAAAACCGTCCTCTTGAGGGCAATTTTTGAACTATAACTCTCATCATCCTTTTGCACAAAAAATTGGATTGGTTAAAAATTTAGTTGACAGAGGAATTAAATTTAGTGATTTTAAATTTAGAAAAGACAACTTGAATCATATCGAAGAAATCTAAAAATTAAATAAATATCCTTCACGGTTTATAAATAGCATTATTGAAGATAGAAGTAATGAAATTTACGATAACTCTATTATCAGCAGAAAGAAAGATAAGTGGTTAATCAAAACCAATTTCACAGAAATCTGGCTTTTCCTTATATTCATGGGTTATCAGAAAGAATTAGATGTTTCTTAAAAAAATTTCACATAAATGTTTATTTCAAAAATTGCTATAAGATCAAGGACTTATATATAAACAAGAAGGATAAAAAAAGAATGGAAAATCTATCTGATATTATTTACCTCATTAAGTGTAAATGTTGCAATATGATATATATTGGTGAAACTTGTAGACGTTTAAAAACACGAATAGCTGAGTATAAAAGAGATTGCAATTTGGCCAACAATAGCATAGGATTAGCTCAGCATGCATGGACTTATGAGGGTGACGGACAACTTTGCACGTAGCAACTTTGCACGTGCCCAACTGTGCACGTCGATGGTCGGACGGACAACTGTGCACGTCCATCTGTGCACGTCCAAGACCACAAGAGCCCATCTGTGCACGTCGAAATTT
>CAKNYM010044662.1:37066-49806 GCA_932195095.1 Andricus curvator | reverse complement strand
CTCACGTCCCCTGCTAACCCACGCTTCATTTCCCCTTAATTCTCCTATTTCCTCTACCCTCATTTCCTCTCTCGTCCCCTTCTAACCCACGCTTCATTACCCCTTAATTCTCCTACTTTCCCTACCCTCATTTCTCCTTACGTCCCCTGCCAACCCACGCTTCATTTCCCCTTAATTCTCCTACTTCACCCTTATTTCTCCCGCTTACCACCTTTTATTTTCTCTTACTACCCTACTTCCGCTTCCCATATTTTCACTACTTCTCCTCCCCTTATTTTCCTTAATTCCCCCGTCATTTCCTCTACTTCTCGTCCCCTTGTGAGTTGTGACTTGCGGGTTGTGAGTTGTGAATTGTGGATCGTGAGTAGCAATTTGTGAGTTGTGAGTGATGAGTTGTAAGTTGTGAGTTGTGAGTCGTAAGCTGTGAGTTGTGAGTTGCGAGTTGTGAGTTGTGAGTTGTGAGTTGTGAGTTGTGAGTTGTGAGTTGTGAGCTGTGAGTTGTGAGTTGGAAATATTGAGACGAGATTGAAACGAGCGAGAAAATATGGAAATTTGTCAAGAATGTGAATACTAATAAGCGCCAAGTGACTTTTTCTTGGTGAAAGATCATTAAACCCTGGACAGGAAACGATTTACTCTCACTCTCGTCGAGCAGAAATTGCACCATTTTCCAGACCAGAAACGCCCAAACAAATCACCTGGAAAGAGTGTCATCTTCCGGTCTCAAGACTTTCCACCTCGATTTTTTTTTTTTTTTTTTTTGTTATTTTCATCCTCACATTCTCGAGTTTGCTAATCCTCCTTAAAAGGTGTATCACTAATGGTGCGAAAGGCTATGATTAGAGACCATGCCAGATTGATGGCTGGGCAATAATGGCTTATCTCGCATTGCCAACGCTTCATTAAATATGCGTCTTATTAAATCTGCAGGAAGTGCCGACAACTTTTTATCAAATTTTTTATTATTATTATTGTTAAATAATTGATCCGGTCTACTATGGACCGCATTTTATTTGGATTTTATTGACACTTTTCCATTTTTCTTTCGTCCTTTTTACCATCTGTGGCTATATTCATCTAATTATATGACTCGCTCTTTATTATCGCGTTTTTCTCGTTCGAAGTGGAAAGTCGACAAAAAAACTTGCCACTTACGTCAGTTCGCATCTCATACAGAAAATTCCACTCCAAATATTTCCTTTAGCATTAATAATCTTTCGTACACGATCCGAGAAGGAAAAGAAGTGATCGAAAATAAAAAATTGCAATGTTGAATAAGAGCCTTCGAGAATTAATTGAAACATTTAAATTAAATTTTTTTCATGAAAAAAAAACCTTCGCTTCGCTGGGAATCGAACCACAGCACAGGTCTTCCGATTACCGGTCGGGTGCTCTTACCACTAAGCTACTGAAGAGATCGAAGGAAGATACTTTTTTTTTAGTTCGAAATATTTAAATTTTTAATGTTAATTTATAAAATTAAGAAATATAACCACATTGTCAAATGACCTTAAAATATTAAAAATCCCCAAAAAAAGATTAAATTTCCAACAAAGGGGATAAATTTTCAAACCAAAAAGACCAAGTTTCTATAAAACAATTGAATTTTTTATTAAATATTTGTTTTTTAAATCCGAAAAAATGAATTTCAAACAAAGGAGGTTAATTTTCAAACAAAAAAGACGAATTTTCAACTAAAAATATAATAGTTGATATTTCTACTAAAAAATATTTCAATCTTAAATCGAAAAGAGTTGAATACAACCAACGATAAAAATTTTGAAAAATAATAGTTCAAATAGTTAAATTTTCAGTTAAAAAAGTTAATTTTCAATGGAAATGAAAACGAATTTTCAAAAAAATAGTTGAATTTTCAACTAAAAAAGTCCAATTTTCAACTAAAAAAGTACAATCTTCAACTAAAAAAGTACAATTTTCAACTAAAAATTAAATAGCTACATTTTCAACTAAAGAGATTAATTTTTAACTAAAATCACGGATTTTCATAAAAAAATGAATTTTCATAAAAAAATACCAATTTCTAACAAAAAATAGAATAGTCAAATTTTCAGTTGAAAAAATATATTTTCAACAACAAAAAACAAATTTTCAATAGAATAGTTCAATTTTCCACCAAAGAGACGAATTTTCAACCAAATCATTGAATTTTTCTCCCAAAAAAAAAACTAATTTTCAACAGAAAAACTGAATTTTCAATTGAAAAAAAGAAATTATCAATTGAAAAAAAAATTTCAAACCAAAAATCGTATTTTTAACAAAACAAAAAAAATTTTAGCATAAAACTCAATTCTCAACATAAAATCTGAATTTTCAACTAAGAAATACCAATTTTCAACTGAAGATAAACTAATTAAATTTTTAGTTTAAAAAATTGTTTTGAACAAAAAGATAAACAGATTTTTAACAAAATAATTGAATTTTAAACTAAAAAAACTAATTTTCAAAAGAAACCTAAATTTTCAACTCAAAAATAGAAATTTTCAATCGATAAACATGGAATAGTTGAATTTTAAGTTGAAATACAAAAATTTTAACAAAAAATAAAACCTAATTTCCAAAAAAATAGTTGAATTTTCAACTAAAAAAAGACAGTTTTCAACTAAAAATCAAAAAATTAAAATTTTCAACTACAGAGATGAATTTCCAACCAAATATTTGTATTTTTAACTCGCAAAAAAAAATAATTTTCAACATATAAACTGAATTTTGAACTGAAAAATATTAATTTTCAACTTAAAAATACAAAATTTTAACTAAACACAGAAAAGTTTAATTTTTGGTTAAAAAATTAATTTCCAATGAGAAGAAAATCGAATTTCCTACAAAATAGTTGAATTTTCAATTAAAAACTATCAATTTTCAACTAAAACTGGAATAGTTGAATTCTCAGTTAAAAAATTGATTTTTAACAGAAAAAAAATTAATTTTTATCAAAGTATGTAGTTAAATTTTTAACCAAAGAGATGAATTTCTAAGTAAAATGATAAATCTTTAAAAAATTCAACTATTTTGTTGAAAGTTCGTTCTTTTTGTTAAGCATTTTATAATTTATTATATTTTTTTTTTCTTTTGTTATTTTTTTTTATAATTGATCATTTTTAGATGAAAATTCATCTTTTTTATTGAAAATTCAACTAATTTGTAGAAAGTTGAATTCCTTTGTTAAAAATTCCTTTTATGGTTTGAAAATTGAGCTATTTTGTTGAAAATTCTTTCTTTTTCGTTTCATAGTTAATTTTTAGTTCAAAATTTAACTATTGAATTTTTGGTTTGAATTTCAAATTTGAAAAAAAAAAATAATTTTATTAGAGACGAATTTTCAAAAAAATAGTTGAATCCTTCACCAAAGCAGATTGTCAAACAAAAAGTATAATTTCGATCCAAAAAAAGATAAAATTTTTATGAAAAGGAAGGAATATGTGAAATATTAATAATTATTAATACTTTATTAATTAATAATTATTTAATAATTAATAAAAATTAATAATATTAAATAATATTAAATATTTTGAATAAATGATTTTCTTAATTTTGAACTGATTTTGAATTAAATGAAAACATTTTTTTAAACATTTGACGCAAAGTTTTTTTCTCATTATTGAAAAGGCCAATTTTAGAACTAAATTAAATTAAATCAAATCCTAACTAAAGTTTAATTAAATTAATTAAATATGCAATCAAATTTAAATTAATAAATTAATTTAAATTTATAAATTAATGATATATTTAATATTTTGCTGCGTGTCGACATATGGCACGTGTAATGAAATCAGTTTGCAGTGAAAGAGAGTAGCAATTTTTCAATTTGTGGTAGTGTCGCCATAATGAGAGCCGGTTTTTTTCTTCTCATTATTAGAAAGGGCAATTTATCAATTTAAAAGCAGCTTCTTGATGAGAGCTAGGCTACTTAAAAA
The DNA here is from genome assembly GCA_932195095.1 of Andricus curvator. NCBI lineage: Eukaryota > Metazoa > Arthropoda > Insecta > Hymenoptera > Cynipidae > Andricus > Andricus curvator. The sequence goes on along the minus strand of CAKNYM010044662.1, from coordinate 45,871 downwards.
AAAAAAAAAAAAAAAAAATGTATATATATATTTTTTTTTTATATTTTATATTTCGTCATTATGAATTTTAAATTAGATTAAAATCAAATTCAAAATTCTATTTAACGTCCAATACTCAAGTTAATGTATAGAATTCCTGAAAATTAAAACAAGCATCCAACGAGCAAATTTGGACAACCACCATAAAATGCTCCTATTGTAATTAAAAAAAAAAATAAAAAAAAATTTTCTTCGGACAAAAATGAAACGAGGAAAGAAAAATGAGAAGACAACACCCCCAAATCCTCTTTCTTCTCTTTTTTTATTTCTTTCGTATTTTTTATTTTTATTATTATCAAATCACAATACAAAAACATCCATAATATAAAAAATATAAATAAATAAAAAAAGAATATTTCAAAATAAATAATATTAAAATATTACATATTATTAAAAAAGATCAAATTTTAAGAAAAATTTGAGGGATATTCAAAAGTTTTGAAACGATTCAAAAATAATCAAAACCTGTAAAAATTTTTTAAGAATTTTGTGAGATTTCACGAAAATGAAAAAAAAAATTTAGGTTACGGAACAATTAAAATAATTTTTTATTCCAAAAAAATTATTTTCAGAGATTATATAAAAATATTTCAAAACATTTTAAAAGATTTCAAAAATTGTCAAAGAAGAATCTAAAAGATTGTAAGACAATTTTTTTAATTTTGCCGAATTAAAAAAAATCTGGAAAATTTGCATAATTTTTAAAGATTAGAAGGTTTAGAAGGTCTGGCAAGATTGAGAAAAGAATTTTCTTAATAATCATGAAAATTTTTAATAATTTTCCATTTTGAAAAATGAACTTTAAGGGAAAAGTAATAAACGTTTTTAAAAATATCTTTAGGAGCATTAAGAGCATTTTAAAAAGTTTTTAAAAAATTCCTGGTAAAATTTAGAAGATTATAAGGCAATTTTTTTACATTTTGGAAATTTTTCAAAATTTTGAGAAAAATTCGATTCAGTTAAAAATATTTTCAGGAATTTAGGACGTTTTAAATAGATTCCTGAAAATAAAAACAAGAATCCAACGACTAAATTTGGACAACCACCATAAAATGCTCCCATTGTAAATCAAAAAAAAAAATTTTCATACAAAAAAAAATTTCTTTCTGGACAAAAATAAAAATGAGAAGACAACCAACCAAATTCCCTTCTTTTTCTTTTGTCATTCTTTCTTCTTTTCTTTCTTTCTTTCTTTAAGAAAAAGAAACTATTTTCTTTTTTAAAAAAATTTTTTTCTTCGGACAAAAATAAAAAAGAGGAATGAAAAAAAATATTGATTAATTATTAATTAATCTTTTTTATTTTTGTCCAAAGAATTGTTTTTTTAAGAAAAAGTTTTGTTTTTAAATTACAATAGGAGCATTTTATGGTGGTTGTCCAATTATCATGTTTTTTTTCTAATGTTTTCCAATTTTAATTTTGATACGATTTTGATAAATAATAAATAAATAAATAAAACAATAAATAATTTAGTAAATTAGTGATGAAGTTTTCTGAATTTTTATAAATTTTTAAAAACCTAGAAAGTTTTAGCTCAAAAATTTTCAATAATAATTTCAGAGGCCATAGAGATTTTTCTTTTGTTTTGAGTAGATATCTGAAAAATAATTTTTTTTTCTACTAATTCTATCATAAAATCTGAAAATAATTTTTAAAGTTCCTTTGAAACTATCAAAATAAAAAGAATTTGCACTTATTTTACTGTTTTACGTTCTCGAAAATGTAAGTTACTGGATATTTTGAAAATTTCAAAAAGAATGATAAATTAAACTAAATTTTCAACTAACTAGCTCAGCCAAGTAGTCGAATTTTTAATAAAAAATATAAATTATCAACGAGAGAATCATTTAATTAAAAATCAAAAACAGATGTTTAAATAAAAGGGATTGATTTTTCACTGAAAGTCGAATAGTTTAATTCTTAATCAAAAAAATTAATTTTCAAAAAAATAGAATTTTCAACTAAAAGGAAATAATTTTCAACAAAATAGTTGAATTTTCAAGCAAAAAAAAAATCAATTCTTAAGTAATGATGAATCTTCAACGAAAAAAATTAATTTTCAACAAAGTTCTTCAACTTTCAATCGGGTATTTGAATTTGGAAGAAAAAAAGATGAATTCGAAAACAAAAAGGCTGATATTTCAAATGAAAAAGAGGAAAGAAAAAAATTTATTGATCAATTATTAATTAATCTTTTTCATTTTTGTCCTAAGAAAATTTTTTTTTTTTTTTAAGAAAAATTTTTTTTTAATTACAATAGGAGCATTTTATGATGGTTGTCCAAATTTGGTCGTTGGATTCTTGTTTTTATTTTTAGGAATTCCATACATTATTTTCTTGTTCTCAGTTCTCAGAATTTAATTGCAACTCGAATAAGTGTTTAAAAACTTTTGAAAAAAGACTAATTATTTGAAATTTTTATGTTATATTATTATTAATATTATTTCGTATTCTTTATAGTACTGAAAAAAATTTTCAAATTGGTGAATTTCAATTAGTACTTTCATTAGGCAACTTCAATATTTGTATAATTAAAAAAATATTGAAAAAGCATTTAGTGTTACATCAAAATCTTAAAAAAGCTTTTTTTATTCAGAAGACGTATATTGTGAAAGCTCCCTTATCGATACAGTGGAAAAAACGTTTTTTTTTTTTAGTTTAAGTGAGACTTTGACAATGTTTACTATTTTGATTTACGAAATTAAAAAAATAACTGATTTATCAGTAGAAATACTTAGTACTGATTTAATTAGTTCAATTTTTACTAATTCAGATTTAGAGAGTTGCTATTAGATTTGATAGCGTACAGTCGACGCCCAAGCGTAAGCTATACTACACCCAAGCGTAAGGTATACTACCACGGGAGCAGCTATACTACTAAGGGCAGTAGCTATACTACGGACGGGCGCAGCTATACTACTAACTGCACGGGAGTAGGCATAACTCGTTACTCGTACTAATCCGGTGCAGGCAGGAGTGGTCGCTGTACCGTTGCTTTGCTCCAGTTAGAGAGGCAGGATCCTCTCCGTCTCTCCTCTCCTCCCCTCTCCTCACCTATTCCCCTCCCCTCTCCTCTCCTCTTCTCTCGCAGATGAAAGAGAAATTTACTCCCGATCAGAGCAAAAAAGGCGCTACCGCTCGCAAGAAATGCGAGCAAAAGATATTCAGGGTGTGGACACGCAACACTCGAGGAATTTATTTATTTATTTATTTATTGCCAACCGAGACGAGACGACAAAAATATATGAGACAAGTCTTATCTTATTACCGAAGCAGGGCCTAAAATGTTGCGTAGTCTCAGAAAAATATTTCTTTTCAATTAAAGAAATTGTTCGATAACATTTTTTTTTTTTAACAAAAATAATGGTTGTTAATGGGACAGAAAACGATTTCTTTGAAAGAAACTTTTCTTTGACTGAGAGCCAATTATTATTTTTATTTGATTCTTTTCCTTGAATCAAGGGATTTGTTTTGAATCAAAGGAAATTTCTTTGAATGAGAGCCAATTAGTAATTTTCATTGATTTATTTTTTTGAATCAAAGGAATTTTTTTGAACCAAATAAATTTCTTTAAATAAAAAAAATCCTTATTGAGAGAAAATGAATAATTTTCTTGTATTCATTTTCTGACACAAGTAAATTCATTTAAAATGAAAAAAATCTTTGATTGAGCCAATAAAAAAGGTTCTTATATTTATTTAGTTGAACCAAATAAATTTCTTTGAATAAAAAAAAAAATTTTCTGATTGAGAGCCAATGAATAATTTTCTTGTATTCATTTTATGACACAAATAAATTCATTTGAAATAAAAAAAAAAACTTTGATTGAGAGCCAATAAAAAATATTCTTATATTTATTTAGTTGAACCAAATAAATTTCTTTGAATCAAAAAAAAAAAAATTTCTGATTCAGAGCCAATGAATAATTTTCTTGTATTCATTTCTTTGAACCAAATAAATTTCTTTGAATCAAAAAAAAAAATCCTGATTGGGAGCCAATTAATAATTTTCTTGTATTCATTTTCTGACAAAAATAAATTCATTTAAAATGAAAAAAAAATCTTTGATTGAGAGCCAATAAAAAAGGTTCTTATATTTATTTAGTTGAACCAAATAAATTTCTTTGAATCAAAAAATAAAAATTTTCTGATTGAGAGCCAATGAATAATTTTCTTGTATTCATTTTTTGACACAAATAAATTAATTTGAAATTTAAAAAAAATCTTTGATTAAGAGCCAATAAAAAATATTCTTATATTTATTTAGTTGAACCAAATAAATTGCTTTGAATAAAAAAAAAATTCTTTGATTGAGAGCCAATGAATAATTTTCTTGTATTCATTTCTTTGAACCAAATGAATTTCTTTAAATCAAAAAAAAATTCTTCGATTGAGAGCTAATAAAAAATCTTTTTAGATTCATTTCTTTGAACCAGATAAATTTCTTTAAATCAAGAAAATTCTTTGATTGAGAGCCAATAAATAATTTTTTTTGTTTATTTTCTTCACACCAAATAAATTTCTTAAAATCAAAAGAAATTTCTTTAAATCAAAAAAACTTTTCTTGGACTGAGAGCCAACAAATATTTTCCTTCGATTCAAAGAAATTTTCTTTAAATCAAAAAATCTTTTTTCTGAATGTGCAGTGGAAAATTAACTTTATTTTCTAAACAAAATTCCTAGTTATTTAGATTATTATTATATTTTTAAAATATTCAAAATGAACTTCAATGTTTATATAAAACCGATTACTCTTCAGTCTATAAATTATCAGAATATCTATGAATTATATATTAACTAATTATTTAATAATTATATTTTTATGAAAATTCCTCTTTTTTAGTTAAAAATTCCATTATTTGGTTAAAACTTCAATTATTGTGTTAAAAATTAATCTTATTAACTATTTAACTACTTGGTTGAAAATTGTACTTTTTCATCAAAAAATAATTTTTTGTTCAAGATTTATCTCTTTACTGGATAACTTAATAATTTAGTTGAAAATGTATCTTCTTTCGTCGAAAATTAATTTTTTTAACTAAAAATTTAACCATTCTATTTTTGGTTGAAAATTTATCTTTTTTAGTTAAACATTTACGTATTTTCTTTACAAAAATTGACTTTTTTAGATAAATTCATCTGTTTTTTAATTAAAATTAAAATCTTTTTTTTTGTTGAAAATTCAACTAATTAGTTCAAAGTTTCACTTACTTGTTAAGAATTAATTTTTGGACATAGATCAAAAATTCACAATTTTGTGTTAAAAATGGTATTTTTTGTACAAATTTCGAGAATATTGTTAAAAGTTTTGTTTCTATCTTGACTAAAAAATCTTGTTTGGCTAAATCCAACTATTTTTGATTTAAAATAAAAATATTATTTTGTTTGTTAAAAACAATTTTTTTTCTTTCTCGAAGGAAAAATCTTTTTTGGTTAATAATGCAAATTTTTGTTTAAAAAATTCTGGTTGGTGTGGTAGAGGGTACAAATATTTTCTTGAAAATTCCTCTTTTTTGGTTGCATTCAAATATTTCTGATTGAAAATTATAATCTTTTTTTTTGTTGAAATATCAATTATTACACTTTTTTTGAGAATTTATCTTTCTTGGTTAAAAATTCAATTACTTGGTTAAAAGTTGAACTACTTTGTTAAAAACCAATTTTTTTGGTTGAAGATTTAGCATTTTTGTTGAAAATTCTGTTTTTTTAAATCAATTTTTTTGAACTCAAGATGTGACTATTACATTTTTAGTTGAAAATTGATATTTTTTAGTTGAAAATTCATCTCTTTGAGTAAATATTTAAATATTGGGTTGAAAATTCATTTTTTCAAATAAAAATTAAATTTTGTAACTGAAAATTCAACTATTCCCTTCCTAATGGAAATGTAACTATTTGGTTGAAAATTCACCATTTTAGTTGAAAATTTAACAACTTTGTTGAAAATTCTTTTTTTATATAATTTTTTTAGCTGTAAATGTGACTATTGCATTTTTAGTTGAAAATTGATATTTTTAGTTGAAAATTCATCTCTTTGAGTAAATATTTAAATATTAAGTTGAAAATTCATTTTTTCGAGTAAAAATTAAAATTTGTAACTGAAAATTCAACTATTCCATTTTTAACGGAAATTCAACTATTTAGTTGAAAATGAAATATTTTTACTTGAAACTTTAGGGATTTAAAGCGTTTCAATTTGAGATTTTCTTTTTATTTCTTTATTTTCATAAAAAAATTTCCTTTTTAGTCAGAGTGAGAATTGAAAATCGAGAATCTCGAAACTTTTTATTCGAGATTCTGAATCTCCATGAAGTTTTGAGTTCAGCTGAACATGTTCCAAGAAAATCTCGAATTTTCTCGAAATCGCCTCGAATGCATCGCTAGAAAAGTTGGGGTTTCAGATTTTCAATTCTCACTCTGACTAAAAAGGAAATTTTTTTTATGAAAATGAAGAAATAAAAAGAAAATCTTAAATTGAAACGCTTAAGTGGCCTTAAGTTTTATTTATTTATTATTATTTTTTTTTGCCAAAAGCAGAAATTATCCTTTAGGATATATACGACAGCGTGAGGAAGTTTCCTTATTTGGGAAGAGTGTATCCTCGTATATTTATTGCAGCAGAGAGTGATGATTGGTGCGAAAAGAGCATACAAGGATTTTGCATAAAGGTGATTCGAGTACAAACTGCCGAGACTCAACGCCTGGTGAGGAAGGAACGAGTCGAGACTTCAATGCCGCACACGCGCCGATTTCGCGTTCAGATAATTTCCCCTCTTTTACACACCATCTGCACATGTGTGCACACAAAGCATAATGAGCTGTCGACTTTTGCATGAATTATCATTTCGTGCCTACGCCTGCCTCATGAAGACACTTTCTTTTCATCGCTCCTCCCTTCTTCAAAATTATGCAAAACTTCTAAACATTATTATTATTAATATACCATTTAGCTAAATCCGTTCCGCGTAGTGATGAATTCGAGACGATTTCGAGAAAATTCGAGATTTTCTTGAAACATGTTCAGGTGAACTCAAAACTTCATGGAGATCGAGAATCTCGAATAAAAAGTTTCGAGATTCTCGACTCGAGATCTCGAAATTTTTTATTCGAAATTCTCGATCTCCATGAAGTTTTGAGTTCATCTGAACATGCTTCATGAAAATCTCGAATTTTCTCGAAATGATTCGAGATCTCGAAATTTTTTATTCGAGATTCTCGATCTCCATGAAGTTCTGAGTTCACCTGAACATGTTTCAAGAAAATCTCGACTTTTCTCGAAATCGTCTCGAATTCATCACTAGTTCCGCGATAAGACAGTGAATAGGTTAGTAGTACCTATATTGGTATTATTATTAGGGGAGCGTTCACATATTAGGTAACAATATTTTCTACTTTTTATCCCCCCCCCCATGTAACAAACCGTAACATTTCCTTTGGACCCCCCCATGCCCCCCCGCCGTTGCGTAACATTTTTTGTATCATGTTTAAAAACACAATAGACGTCTTCTAAATAAAAAGAAGTTTTTGAAGATGAAGTATTGTCTAAAAATGAATACAAAAATATTTTGATGTAACACGAAATGCGCATTTAATTTGAATTTAATTTCAAGCGCCAGAGAAACCTGATGAATTAAAAATGAACCTAGCTAACAAAATTTTGAAAAAGTCAGGCAAAAGTCAGGAATTTAGAAAAAAAATCTTGTAAAAGTCAGGGAATTTATATAACTTTAAACGCAGAATAAGCTTTGCTTTTCTCACTTCACTACTTCTCACTTCACTATTTCTCACTCTGCCTAAAAAGGAAATTTTTGTTATAAAAATAAAGAAATAAAAAGAAAATCTTAAATTGAAACGCTTTAAATCCCTAAGGTTTCAAGTAAAAATATTCCATTTTCAACTAAATAGCTGAATTTCCGTTAAAAATGAAATAATTGAATTTTCAGTTACAAATTTTAATTTTTACTCGAAAAAACGAATTTTCAACCCAATATCAAGCAGAATAAATTTGGAATTTTTCAATTTTTATATGAAATTAAAAATAAAATAAAAAAGATTAATAACTAATTAACAATTTTTTTTCCTCTTTTTTATTTTTGTCCGACGAATTTTTTTTTTTTTTTTAAAGTTTTTTTTTTAAATTACAATAGGAGCATTTTATGGTGGTTGTCCAAATTTGGTCGTTGGATTCTCGTTTTTGTTTTCAGGAATTCTGTAGATTATCTATTTAAAATTCTGAAATTTTAACAAGAAATAAGTATTATCAGTTTGTTTTTAAATGTATATAAATATAATTTGTATAAGATTCTTGAGAAAAATAAATAAAGGTTTTTGAATATATCAGATCTGTCAGAAAAGAATCTAGAAGATTTTAAAGAAATTTTTTTATTTTATAGGATTTTACAAAATATTAGGAAAAATTCGAGTCTTTGAAAATGATGTTTAGGACTTTTAGAAGTTTGGAAGAAATCGAGAAATTTTCGATAAATTTTCAGAAATCTTTTCATGTTTTTAAATATTCATAATCTGTTTAATCCGTCTGAAAATTTAACTATTTTGTTAAATATTAATCTTTTTAAATTAAAAATTCAACTATTTATTTGAAAGTCAGCTGCTTTGTTGATAATTTATTTTTTTAGTTCAAAATTCATCATTTTAATTAAAAATTCATTTATTTAATTGAAAATTCAACTATTTTGCTAAAAATTGATCTTTTTAAATTCAAAATTTAACTATTTTGTTGAAAGTTGAAATACTTTGTTGATAATTT
>CAKNYM010044662.1:11527-37056 GCA_932195095.1 Andricus curvator | reverse complement strand
AAAATTTAACTATTTTGTTGAAAGTTGAAATACTTTGTTGATAATTTATCTTTTCAGTTGAAAATTCATCATATTAGTTAAAAATTCATTTATTTAATTGACAATTTAACTTTTTTGACAAATATTGATATTTTTAAATTAAAAATTCAACTATTTTGTTGAAAATTGAACTACTTTGTTGATTAATAATTTTTTCAGTTGAAAATTTATCATTTTAATTAAAAATTAATTAATTTAATTGAAAATTCAACTATTTTGTTAAAAATTGATCTTTTTAAATTCAAAATTTAACTATTTTGTTGAAAGTTGAAATACTTTGTTGATAATTTGTTTTTTCAGTTGCAAATTCATAATTTTAGTTGAAAATTAATTAATTAAATTGAAAATTAAACTATTTTGTTAAAAATTGATCTTTTTAAATTAAAAATGCAACTATTTTGTTGAAAGTTGAACTACCTTGTTGATAATTTATTTTTTCAGTTAAAAATTAATTTCCATGGTTCAAAATATAACTATTTTGTTGATAATTTATTTTTTCTGTTGAACATTCGTCATTTTAGTAAAAAATTCGTTTCTTTGTTTGAAAACATAACTATTTTGTTGATAATTTATTTTTTCGGTAGAAAAATCGTCATTTTTGTTAAAAATTCATTTCTTCGGTTCAAAATGTAACAATTTTGTTGAAAATTTATATTTTTAATTAAAAATTCAACTATTTTTTTTGAAAATTGAAATACTTTGTTGCCAATTTTTTTTTCAGTTTAAAATTCATTATTTTAGTTAAAAATGCATTTATTTAGTTGAAAATAAAAAATGATTTTTCAATTTCATAAAATAAATTTTGTATAAAACAGTTGGATTTTTTACCAAATTGTTGAATTTTCAAGCCAAAAAGAATAATTTTCTACAAAAAATTTGAATTTTCAACAAAAAATTCATTTTTAACCAGAATGGTTATATTTTCAATTACTAAATTAATTATAAAGAAAAAATAAATTTTCAACAAAATGGTTCAATTTCCAACTAAAGAGATAAATTTTCTACTAAATTATTAATCTTTTACCAAAAAAAAATTATTTTTTTGAAAGGAACTATTTTAATTTTCAACCAATGAGTTAAAGATCTAACCAAAAAATATGTTAATTTTAAATAAAAAATAGTTTAATTTAACAAAAAAAAACGAATTGTTAACAAAATACTTTAATCCTCAAATAAAGCAGATTAATTTTAAACCAAGCTGTTGTATTTTCAACAAAATTAATTGATTTTCTACCAAAAAAGACGAATTTTCAATAAAAAAGTTCGACTTTCAAAAAAATAAATTAATTTTTGTCTAAAATAATTAATCTTCGATTTAAAATAATAATTTTCAACAAATTAGTTTAACTTTTAACCAAATAATTGAGCTTCTACCAAATTGTTTAATTTCCGAGTCAAAAATACAAAGTTTTTACAAAAAACTTGTATTTTTAACCCAAAAATGAGAATTGTCAAAAGAAAGTTAATTTTCAAAAAAACGGTTGAATTTTCAACCAAAAAGGACGACTGCAAAGTCTTGAGTAAGAAATTATAAAATTTTACTTTTGTAAAACGGTGAAATTAAATACTTACAAAAAAAGTTACACTAAATAATTTTTTTCCGAAAAAAGATCTTGTCCTTTCGCTCCGCTAGGAATCGAACCACAGAACTACTGATTTCCGGTCAGGTGCTTTCCCATTAAGCTACTAGAAAGATCGAGAGAAGAAACTTTTTTTAGAACTACACGCATTATTTTGCTAGATAGTACAAATCAAATTTTTCAAAGAATCTGTATTATCATTAGAGAATAACAGGAAATATTTAACTTCTTTTCAGACTAGATGGAGCTATGAAAGAAAAATTATTTCAAATAATTTTTTTCTGAAAAAAGATCTCATTTCGCTCCGCTGGGAAACGAACCACAGAGCTACTGATCTCGACCCCTCTAGTAGCTTAATGGGAGAACACCTGACCGGAAATTAGTAGTTCTGTGGTTCGTTTCCCAGCGGAGTGAAAGGAGATCTTTTTTCAGAAAAAATTATTTAAAATTAAATACTTATAAAAAGAACTTGTCGAAAAAGTTACATTTTCTTAAGGAAAGGCCAAGTGTTTTGAATCCTGAAAATATTGTATTTTCCGTGTTCGTACCGATATTTTCTTGATCCAATGTTAATTTTTCGTTCAATATTTCTGTATTAAGGGAAATAGTGGATGTCGAACAGGTGTCCTAATCTCTATTCTACTATGACGTAATTTTCGGAAAGACATGTCCAAATAGATTAATATAAAACGACTCCTACAAAACATATAAGAACATCGCCTACGGGTACAAGGTTTATCATTTCTTGAGTGATTTATCATTCCCTCTTATAGAAAAGGTATCGAGTGATCTGTTCCTTAAACTCCACTTCCCTCACAAGAGAAACTGATCTTCTTCAAACCTGTTCTTCCCACGCCTTTACAAGTATATTCATGCAAGATGATAAAAATTGATAGAGAGATATTAAGTCAAGCATCAAATATTGATTTAGATTCAATTTTGAACATGAACCTCTCAATTTTATCATTTTCTGACCTGGGACGTTCCATGTCAAACACAAAACTGAACCAAACGATTTTTCAAAATTTTCCATTTTTCAAAAGTTAATAACAATCAAAAATTTGGGACATGAGTTACAACAACCAAAAATGAGCAAAATCGATGATGTCTTACCTGAGACATGACACGCCCAACCTCATTCTCTGAATCATCCCAACCTCGATAGCAAGCTGCAGGACTTGCCTTTCCCTCCATGCCTATCAAATTTCATCAGTCCTTGTAGAAAACTTGTGCAGACTATAAAATTACACTCACCTTCTCCTTTTTCTGGTTACAGGTCATCCCACCTCGAGAGAAGGAGCAAGGTCGTAGGTGACAGCGGCGGTGTGATGAGCGGATACTTCGGTAGAAGCACCCTGTCCCCTCTGCTCCACGACCCCACGTACCCTCCAGCCATGCGGGAGAAAGACTCCAGTCCCAGGAAGATGCCAGGGCACATAAGCCCCAAGCAAGCCAGCATCTACCCCCTAAGCGTTCGAGTTCCGGACCCTGAAGAGTTGCCATACGACCTGAGCCATGGCCAAGGTCGAGGAAGCCCCTCCCTGAACCAACAGCCCCACATGAGTCCCGCAGCCAGGCCCCCTCAGCCCCACAACGAGCTGGATTCTGAACCCCTGGATCTTCGCGTAGACCACAAAAAGGAGAGAGTAAGAGACGAGAACCAAAACGAGGCCGAGGTGATGAACCAAAACAGTCTTGGGCTACCCTACCATACAGTTCTCTTCCCCCAACACCTTCCTCCACTCGTGCTGGAAGCAATGTACAGATCTCATCACCAGACAGTACCGGACTTGCCCAAAATTCAAGTTAGGGCTCTACCAACTATGGTACCATTGCCTCCTAATCGGTTTTCAGCCGGTGCCTCCCAACCAGCAAAGGCCCCTAGTCCTATACATCAACAGAGCACGACAGCAACAACTCAGCAGCAACAATCGATTCCACCCTACTCAATTTCAACTGGATTGAAGCCCAAGGACAGATATTCATGTAAATTCTGTGGAAAGGTATTCCCGAGATCTGCTAATTTAACGAGACATCTTCGAACCCACACTGGAGAACAACCCTACAAGTGTAAATACTGTGAAAGATCCTTCAGCATATCTAGCAATCTTCAACGTCATGTGAGGAACATTCATAACAAGGAGAAGCCTTTCAAGTGCCCTCTGTGTGAAAGATGTTTTGGACAACAGACGAATCTGGATCGTCATTTGAAGAAGCATGATGCTGATGGACCTACGATATTGGATGAGGTGAGGTCCAGGTACCATGGACAATTGCCCAGAACTGATGACTCCTATTTTGAGGAGATTCGAAGTTTCATGGGAAAGATTACATCCCAGAGGCAAGGAATTCCATATTTCCCGAGTCTCCTCGGAACTTCTGGAGAGGACTTTAGAAATGATAAACAACAGTTGCAGATGGAAGAGAAAAGAGGAGATTCTTCCTACTTTAGTGATAGGGATAACCTGAGTTCGAGGTCGAGTAGCAGTAGCAGACCTGAAAGTGTTCATGAAGAGCAGAGGGAGAATTCACCACCTTTGTCTCCTGGGACTAATACTTGATTAAGTTGATGAAGAAATGTATTGAAGATGATGGAATTAGTTTGGAATGGAGAACGGAACTAATCTGAGGTGCTCCGAGACCGGAAGTTTGGTGAAAGGTGGTGCCAGAGATACCTTTTTAGGCTGTACCTGTTTAGAGATGAAGAGGAGAAATACGATAAATAGTTCTGCCAACCCTGAAAGCGTTTATTGTATATTCGCTGAACGAGCAGACCTTGCGATTAGATTAGGTAGATGATAATCCTATTCTTAATTTGAGCCGAGAGTCGTGATGACCAGGTCACGATTTTAAATCGAGAGGAAATTCTCGTCTGGTTGGAACGAAGTAGGTGAAATAAAAGAAAAAGAAGAGGAAATTTCTTGATTCTTTTTGTCTTTTTCAGATGATGTAAATGAAGGTGGGTTATGACGTTCGTCGGCTGCTTCTGCGTCATTTAGGGTCTGAAGAATTTTGTTATTTTTAGCAGATTCTTTTTTAAGATAAGAGTTGAGTTTGATATCATCCAAGTTTGGTAGCTTTGTTCAGAAGAGAGAGAAGGGAATTCAAGCGACGAAACCGATAAGAAAAAGTAATTTGTGAGAGATTGGCAATACCTCTCTGAAACAACATAGCCGAGTATTCGTGGTATCCTCTCTGTCGTAATAGTCAAGCCTGTTTTTTCACGCGCTTTCGATATCGCTAGTCACCGCAACGAGCAGAAGAATAAAATGGGTGAGGAGGGAAGTTGGGGGGTGGACAAAAAAATTAGAACATAAAGAGACGGTCAATTTGTTCCGGCAGTAAATACGGCGTGTTTTCAATTTACGACCTAGAAAGTGAATTTAAGAATCCTCGGTAATCCAACTATTCCATTCTTCTTTTTGTGGTGAACATTCAACTATTTCGGTAGAAAATTCGTCTTTCTAAGATTACTGGAAACAAAAATTAAAGCTTTCGTTTTATCAGAACTTTCAAGTAATCAGAGAATAAAAAAGTGAGCTAACGAGGTAAATTACAAAACTACTTTCCTCTGAGACGTAACCCGGTATCCGAAACGAAGTAGTAATTTCTTCTCAGATCTGATTACCCCGATAAAAATCGGTTTATCGACTGGAGAACGCGTATGCCATTAAGGTGAATGCAGGCAGGATCCGCACTCGCATGTCGAGTTTGCACATAGGACGAGTTTTCCGTTGATGGAGGGAATCGAGAATTGAAAATCGACTTCTGGGAGGGAATTGTGGGAAAAAAATGCTACCGGAACTCTGGCAACTCCAAGGAACGCAGAATCCAGCCAGAGCTGCGTATTAAGCCAACCGTGCGTTTCGATCGTTTCGTTTCCTCTCCCGACGATCACTCGATCTCGATCACGATAAATTCCCGCCTATGCCGATCCTATGGCAGACGAACGATTTAATAATATAAACGTCTTCCGCTCTACGATGGCGCGGAATTGATCTCACTTTCTAACGCCGGGGGAGATGCGAGTTTGCAACTTTAGGATTCAAGTACTCTCCAATCCAGATTTCTTATATATTTACTGGTTTATGCTTTTTTTTATATTTAGTTATTTAAATTAGAGAAATTTCTGTGTGGAAGAGGTAAACATTTTTCACGTGGAAAATTTTAGAGAGGGTTGATGTTTTATGTTTTGAGGTCTGGTTTGGTGTAGAACCGTTCAAATCTGATACGATTCAAGTTTGGTAGCTTTCGAATCTGTTAGCATTCAAGTTTGATATCATTCCAGTTTGGAACCATTTAAGTTTTTTAGCATTTGAATTTAAAGCATTCAAGTTTGACACGATTCAAATTTGGTAGCATTCCAGTTTGGGACCATTCAAGTTTGCTAGCATTTGAATTTAAAGTCACCCAACTTTTATATCATTACATTCCGGTAGCATTCCTGTTTGAAACCAATCAAGTTTTCCAGCATTCAAATTTAACGAATAAAAATTCATAATGATTCAATTTCGAATGTGTCGAATAATATTAAAAAAGAAAATAAAAATCGATTTCTTACGGAAGCTTGATGGTGTCTGTGGGGAAAGGGATGGATGAGAAAAGTTCTGGCAGATAAAACGACAAGTACAAGTATTGAGAAGAACAAGATAGTAATAGGAGAGTTGCGAAACTTAATATGGTTCGTAAGGGCGTGAGAGAAAAACGAGTCAAGGAGATCTTTTTGATTCCATGATGCCTTCACATCGAATCGGATTTAATCATTTAAACCAAAACTGCTATAAGAAGTACATTTTTTTTTCGTCAATCATTCCAATTTGGTACCATTTATATTCGAAAGCATTCAGTTTCTCAACATTTGAGTTTGGTATAATTAAGGTTTGGTAGCAGTCCAGTTTGGTTATCTTCAAATTTGGTAGCATTCGAGATTGGAACCATCTAAAGTTGGTAGCATTCGAATTTAAAACCATTCAAGATTCTTTACAATCAAGTTTTGTATCATTCAAATTTCTTAGCATTCCAGATTATAACCATTTAAATTTGAAAGCATTCAAGTTTCTTAACAGTCGAGTTCGGAACCATTCAAATTTGGTAGCATTCGATTTTGTTATCACAAAAATTCGGTAGCATCCAAATTTGGAACCAATAAAGTTTCTTAGCATTCCAGTTTCGAAATATTTAAATTTGGACACATTCAACTTTTTTAAGAGTCGAGTTTGGTATCATTAATATTTGGTAGCAGTCGAGTTTTACGTTTGGTAGTAATTCAGTTTGGAACCATTCAAATTTGATAGCATTCGAGTTTGCAATCACAAAAATTTCGTAGCATTCAAATTTGGAACCAATAAAGTTTCTTGGCATTCCAGTTTAAGAAAATTTAAATTTGGAAACATTCCTGTTTCTTAACAGTCGAGTTTGTTATCATGAACATTTGGTAGCAGTCCCATTTTACGTTCGGTAGTAATTCAGTTTGGAACCATTCAAATTTAGTAGCATTCAAGTTTGGAACCATTTAGCTTTTTTAGCATTCAAGTTTGGTATCATTAAAATTTGTTAGCTTTCCAGTTTGGAACCATTAAAATTTCTTAGCATTCAAGTTTGGTATAATTTAAATTGAATAGCATTCGAGTTTGGAACCATTCAAGTTTTTTAACATTCACGTTTGCTATCATTCATTTTTGGCAGCTATTCAGTTTGAAAGCATTAAAATTTGGTAGTATTCCAGTTCGACATCATTAAATTTTGGAATCATTCAAATTTAACAATATTAGCGTTTGGTAGCATTCGAATTTGGAACCATTCGAGTTTCTTATCTTTCACGTTTACTATCATTCATGTTTGGCAGCTTTTCAGTTTGAAACAATTAAAATTTTGTAGCATTCCAGTTTGGGATCATTAAATTTTGGAATCATTCAAATTCAACAACATTAGATTTTTGCAGCATTCGAATTTGGAACCATTCAAGCTTCTTATCATTCACGTTCACTATCATTCATGTTTGGCAGCTTTTCAGTTTTAAACAATTAAAATTTGCTAGCTTTCCAGTTTGGAACCATTCAAGTTTCTTAGCATTCAAGTTTGGTATCATTCAAATTTAATAGCATTCGAGTTTGGAACCATTCAAGTTTCTTATCATTCACGTTTGCTATCATTCATGTTTGGCAGCTTTTCAGTTTGAAACCATTAAAATTTGGTAGCATTCCAGTTTGGCATCATTAAATTTTTAAATCATTTAAATTTAACAATATTAGCGTTTGGTAGCATTCGAATTTGGAACCATTCAAGTTTCTCATCTTTCACGTTTACTATCATTCATGTTTGGCAGCTTTTTAGTTTGAAACCATTAAAATTTGGTAGCATTCCAGTTAGGGATCATTAAATTTTGGAATCATTCAAATTTAACAAAACTAGAAATTATTAGCATTCGTGTTTAGAACCATTTCAGTTTCTTATCATTCACGTTTACTATCATTCTTGTTTGGCAGCTTTTCAGTTTGAAACAATTAAAATTTGGTACCATTCAAGTTTGGTATCATTAAATTTTAGAATCATTTAAATTTAACAACATTAGATTTTTGTAGCATTCGAATTTGGAACCATTCAAGTTTCTTATCATTCACGTTTACTATCATTCATTTTTGGCAGCTTTTCAGTTTGAAACCATTAAAATTTGGTAGTATTCCAGTTTGACATCATTAAATTTTAGAATCATTCAAATTTAACAACATTAAAGTTTATTAGCATTCGAGTTTAGAACCCTTCAAGTTACTGATAATTCAAGTTTGATAGCAATCAAGTTTGTTAGCATTCCAAATTGGAACCATTCAAATTCGGTGGTACTCCACTTTTAGTATCATTTAGGTTTGGTAGTAATTCAGTTTGGAACCATTCAAATTTGGTAGCATTCAAGTTTAGAACGATTTAACTTTCTTAGCATTCAAATTTGGTATCATAAAAATTGCTATCTTTCCAGTTTGCTACAATTCAAGTTTCTTAGCATTCAAGTTTGGTATCATTCAATTTAATAGTATCATTAAATTTTTGAATAATTCAAATTTAACAATATTAGAGTTTGTTAGCATTCCAAATTGGAACCATTCAAATTCGATAGCATTCAAGTTTTTAAACATTTAACTTTTTTAGCATTCAAGTTCGGTATCATTAAAATTTTCTAGCTTTCCAGTTTGGAACCATTCAAGTTTCTTAGAATTCAAGTTTGGTATCATTCAAATTTATTAGCATTCGAGTTTGGAACAATTTAAGTTTCTTATCATTCACGTTTGCTATCATTCATGTTTGGCAGCTTTTCAGTTTGAAACTATTAAAATTTGGAAGCATTCCAGTTTGGGATCATTAAATTTTTGAATCATTTAAATTTAACATTAGATTCTGATAGCATTCGTTGCTAGAACCATTTAAGCTTCTGATCATTCAAGATTGCTATCATCCACGTATGGTAGCTTCCCAGTTATAAACCATTCTTTGGTATTATTCCCTTTTGGCATCATTCAAGTTTGGAAACATTCAAACTTGACAACATTCAAGTTTGGTAGCATCCGAGTTTGGTACTATTAAAATTTGATAGCATTCGAGTTTAGAACCCTTCAAGTTATTTATAATTCAAGTTTGATAGTAATCAAGTTTGTTAGCATTTCAAATTTGAACAATTCAAATTCGGTGGCATTCCAGTTTAGTATCATTGACGTTTGGTAGTAATTCCGCTTGGAACCATTCAAATTTGGTAGCATTCAATTTTAGAACCATTTAACTTTCTTAGCATTCAAGTTTGGTATCATTCAAATTTAATAACATTCGAGTTTGGAACCGTTCAAGTTTCTTATCATTCACCTTTACTATCATTCATGTTTGGTAGTTTGGGATCATTAAATTTTGGAATCCTTTAAATTTAACAACATCAAAGTTTGGGAGCATTCCTCTTTAGAACCATTCAAGTTTCTAATCATTCCAGTTGACTATCATCCACGTTTGGTAGCTTTCCCGTTTGAAACCACTCAAAGGCAGCATTCCCGTTTGGCATCATTCAAATTTGGAATCATTCAAATTTAACAACATTCAAGTTTGGTAGCATCAGCGTCTGGAACCATTGAAGTTACTTAGCATTAAAATTTGGTGTCATTCAAATTTGGTATGACGGTATGATGATGTGTTTGGGGAAAGAGGGATGGGTGAGAAAAGTGCTGGTGGAGAGGAGAAAACAACAAATACAAATGTTAAGAAGAACAAGCAAGATAGGTGAGTAGGAGAGTAGGAGAGGAGAGAAGAGTTGCGAAATTGAATGTGGTTCGTATAGTAAGGACGTGGGAGAAAAACGAGTCGGTCGGGACTGTATGCAGGCAGGCAGCATGCAGCATCCTGCACACAGCATAATCGTGAAGATCGATCGCATCGCGATACATATAAACCGTCGCTGTACTCGCGGCATTGGCACGGCGTGGCTCCTTTATTGCGTTTCACTTTCGCGATGCGCCTGCCTGCCTGCCAAGCCGTCTCTGATCAGGGCGTGGCAAAAGTGTAACGCAAGAGACCGGCGAGGCCATCGGCTCTCCTGGGATCCAAACGATACGATACGATACGAGATGCTGTGAAACTACAGTAGACCCTCTACTGCGAAATTCTCTCTCTTTCCACGAGCGATCATTGCTTACTCACGCTTGTTAGCCGAGTAAAATCGACTTAATTGAAGGGTTTGGGAAAAACATTACTTTTCAGCATTTCAGCTCTCTCAATGCGACCCAAGATGAAAATCAATCGACGCGACGTGCGAAACATTCTTCAATTTTAACTGGACCCCATTCCTCAATCAACCCAATCAATCTTCACTCTTGTGTTCACACATTTTTTATCCCAGTGAGATCTCTCACTCATTAGGACACAAACTTTCGAAGATTAGAATTTTGAACCATCCAAATTTGGTAGCATCTAAATTTAACAGCATTCTTCATTCAAGTTTGGTAGCATTTAAATTTGAGAGAATTTAAGGTTTTCTTGGAATCCAGGTTTGGTATCATGCAAGATTGGTATCATTGAAGATTGGTAGCTTTAAAAATTTTAAGAATTCCAGTTTCTTAGCATTCAAATGATATCCTCGAAATTCTCTCTCTCGACGATTATTGCTTAATCAGTACTTATGCTTGCGAGCCGAGTAAAGCCGACTTAATTAAAGGGTTTGGAAAAAATTACTTTTCAGCTCTCTCAATGCGACCTCAAATGAAAATCAATCGACCTGCGAAGTTTATAAAATTTTAACTGGACCCCATTCCTTAATCAACCCAATCAATCTTCATTTTTATGTTAACACATTTTTTATCCTAATGAGATCTTTCACTCTTTCTTTTCACTCAAGTATATTTATCATATTAAAAGGGTGTCACTTTCGCAATTTTGCAGCTTTACATAAAATAAATAAAAGCAGATTGCCATAACTCACTAAAATACCTTTTGGATTGTTGAAGAATTTAATCAAGCTTGAATGTTTTTTTGTGAAGGGGAATAAAATGGTTCTGAATTTTTGGACCTTTTTTGACTTTAGCTTGATTGGTAGCGAATCGGATCTTTCTTCTGGCGAAGGTTTATTTTCGTGCAGCATCATAAAGAGCGCTGCGGACTTACTACGCCCTGATCAAGTAGTCTCGTCGCGAAAGTGGAACGCCATAAAAGAACCGACCCGACCCGGGAGAGCAGCAGCTCTTATGTTGTATCGCGATTGATCTCGGCGATTATGTTCACGTGCTTCAAATTGTTTCTTTTTCTCCCACGCCATACTCGTCCACACCTGACGACAACGTGCCAAACTGCCAAAGTCTCATCATTATGCCAAATCTGTCCCAAGAGAGTATGCGACTCTAAATTTAAAAGGAGAGGATTTCGGACAGTCTGAAAAAGATAAATTGGTGAGATTAATCTAAGCCTTCATAACATTACGAATCTGGAAGCATTCAAGTTAAATAGTTTCCGATCCGGAGGAATTCCAATTTTGTTGTTTTTAAGTTTGGTAGCATTCAAGTTTGTTATCGTTTAAGTTTGGTCACTGTTTAGTTTTGAATTTTTAAATTTTGGTAGCATTCGAATTTGAAATTATTCAAGTTTGTTAACATTTAAGTTTGGTATTATTCAAGTTTGAAACCAATCTAGTTTTTTTACTATCAGTCATGCTTGGTAGTTTTCTAGTTTGAAACCATTCAAATTTGGTGGCATTCTAGTTTAGAATGATACAAGTTTCTTAGAATTCAGGTTTAGTATCATTTACGATTTTTAGCATTCCAATTTTGACCTATTTCAGTTTGTTAGCATTCCAGTTTGATAGCATTCGGATTTGGTAGCATTCGAGTTTAGAACCGTTTAGGTTTGCTATCATTCATGTTTAGTAGCTTTCCAGTTTCATACAATTCAAATTTTGTAGCATTAGTTTTTGAAACCATTTAAGTTTCATAGAATTCAAGTTTGGAATAATTTTAATTTAGCAACATTCAAGTTTGGTAGCATTCCAGTTTGGTATCATTCAGTTTGGTAGCTTTCTAGTTTGAGACCATTCAAGTTTGGTAGCTTTCCAGTTAATGGCCATTCAATTTTGGTAGCATTCCAGTATGGTATCATTGAAATTTGGTAGTATTTGATTTTAGAATCATTTAAGTTTGACATCATTAATGTTCGTTAGCTTTTCAGATTGCAACCATCCAAATTTGGCAGCATTCCAGTTTGGCATCATTAAATTTTAGAATCATTTAAATTTAACAGCATTAAATTCTGGTAGCATTCGTCGTCAGAACCATTCAAGTTTGCTATCATACACGTTTGGTAGCTTTCCAGTCCGAAATCATTCAAATTTGGTAGCATTCCAATTTGGCATCATTTAAGTTTGGAATCATTCAAATTTAACAACACTCAAGTTTGGTAGCATTCGAGTTTAGACCCCTTCAAGTTACTTATCATTCAAGTTTGATATCAATCAAGTTTGTTAGCATTCCAAATTGGAACCATTCAAATTTGGTAGCATTTAACTTTGTAACCATTTAACTTTTTGAAATTTCTTTTTTAGTATTTAAGTTTGGTATCATCAAAATTTGCTAGCCTTCCAGTTTGGAACCATTCAAGTTTCTTAGAATTCAAATTTGGCATCATTCAAATTTAATAGCATTCGAGTTTGGAACCATTCAAGTTTCTTATCAGTCACGTTGACTATCATTCATGTTTGGCAGCTTTTAAGTTTGAAACAATTAAAATTTGGTAGCATACCAGTTCAGCAATATTAAATTTTAGAATATTTCAAATTCAACAACATTAAATTTTGGTAGCATTCGTCGTTAGAACCATTCAAGTTTCTAATCATTCAAGTTTTCTATCATACACGTTTGGTAGCTTTCCAGTTTGAAATCATTCAAATTTGGTAGCATTCGAATTTGGCATCATTTAAGTTTGGCATAATTTAAATTTAGCAACATTCAAATTTGGTAGCATTCTAGTTTGGTATCATTCAGTTTGGTAGCTTCCTAGTTTGAGACCATTCAAATTTGGTAGCTTTCCAGTTTGGAACCATTCAAGTTTGATAGCATTCCAGTTTTAGCATCATTGAAATTTGGTATTATTTGAGTTTAGAATCATTTAGGTTTGCTATAATTAATGTTCAATAGCTTTCCAGTTTGTAACCATTCAAATTTGGTAGGATTCCAGTTTGGCATAATTGAAATTTGTTAGTATTTGATTTTAGAATCATTTAAGTTTGCCATCGTTAATGTTCGGTAGCTTTTCAGATTGCAACCATTCAAATTTCGTAGCACTCCAGTTTGGTATCATTCATTTTGTTGGAATTCGAGTTTAGAACCATTCAGGTTTGCTGTCATTCATATTTGGTAGCTTTCTAGTTTGTGACCTTTCAAATTTGGCAGCATTCGTATTTGGAACCATTCATGTTGGATAGCATTCCAGTTTGGTATCATTCAAATTTGGTATTATCAAGTTTGCTATCATTGATGTTCGGTAACTTTCGAGTTTGTAACCATTCAAATTTGGTAGTATTTGAGTTTAGAATCATTTAAGTTTGCCATCGTTAATGTTCGGTAGCTTTCCAGTTTGTGACCATTCAAATTTGGTAGCATTCCAGTTTGGTTTCATTCAATTTGAGAGAATTCGAGTTTAGAACCATTCAGGTTTGCTATCATTCATATTTGGTAGCTTTCTAGTTTGTGACCTTTCAAATTTGGTAGCATTCGTATTTGGAACCATTCATGTTGGATAACATTCCGGTTTGGTATCATTGAAATTTGGTAGTATTTAGGTTTGCTATCATTGATGTTCGGTGGCTTTCTAGTTTGTAACCATTCAAATTTGGTAGCATTCCAGTAGGGTATCATTGAAATTTAATAGTATTTGATTTTAGAATCATTTAGGTTTGCCATCGTTAATGTTCGGTAGCTTTTCAGATTGCAACCATTAAAATTTGGTAGCATACCAGTTTGGTATAATTCATTTTGATAAAATTCGAGTTTAGAACCATTCAGGTTTGCTATCATTCATGTTTGGTAGCTTTCTAGTTTGTGACCTTTCAAATCTGGCAAAATTCGTATTTGGAACCATTCAGGTTTGATAGCATTCCAGTTTGGTATCATTCAAATTTGGTATTATCAAGTTTGCTATCATTGATGTTCGGTGGCTTTCCAATTTGTAACCATTCAAATTTGATAGCAATCCAGTTTGGTATCATTGAAATTTGGTAGTATTTGATTTTAGAATCATTTAAGTTTGCCATCATTAATGTTCGGTAGCTTTTCAGATTGCAACCATTCAAATTTGGTAGTATTCCAGTTTGGTATAATTCATTTTTAAAAAATTCGAGTTTAGAACCATTCAGGTTTGCTATCATTCATGTTTGGTACCTTCCAAGTTTGAGACCTTTTAAATTTGGTAGCATTCGTGTTTGGAACCATTTATGTTTGATAGCATTCCAGTTTGGTATCATTCAAATTTGGTATTATCAAGTTTGCTATCATTGATGTTCGGTGGCTTTCCAGTTTGTAACAATTCAAATTTGGTAGCATGCCGATATGGTATCATGTTTGGAATCATTCAAATTTGGAAGCATTTCTATTTGTTGTTTTTGTAACCCAATGTTAAAATAAATCCACAAATTGTGAAAATTTAAATAAAAACCCTACTCTCTCTTCTCTTATAACAGTGCATTCTATACATCGCTTCATAAATAGAATCAAATTATTGAAATGTTTTTAAACTGATTAAAATAGCCAAAAGCACGTTACTGATTCTCAGTGAAATTCCACTGACACAAATGGAGAAAGCTCTCTTTTTAATTATTGATTATTTTTAATTGTTTATTTAATTAAGCGGATTCTTCAGACCCAATCAAAAAAGTCTCAGAACCATTAAGAAACCGGATCAAGGTTCCTCTTCTGTCATACTCGTGTCAATCCAACAAGCTATTTGCGAAAAGAAATCACGTTCCATCAGACGAGCATTCCTATTTCGGCGAAAAATTTCGTCTCTTCGTTCCAGATTCTGTTTAGTTTCGCTGCTCACGATTTCTGATTATGACGCGTTTACCTGCAAAGCGTTAGACGATCTCAAAGTATTGTGACCTTAAAAAAAAAAGAAATTCATATTTCCGTTAACATCACTCAGAAAAAAGATTTTTTGATTCAAAGAATTTTTCTTTAATTCAATAGCCTACACATAATAGACTATCCTAAAGAAATGGTTGTTAACCAAAAAAATTCTGAGTGAATAGAATGTAAAAATGAGTTTCTTTTCCAAAGTAAGATTTCAAAAAGAATTTTAATTTTTCCAATACTGTGCAAAATGACGATGATTTAGATCGTCTAAGCCTCTTCCAAAAAAAAATATATTTTCAGACTAAATAAGTCTTGAAACAAACTGTATAAATTTTTTTCTTGAGTCCTTGTACATAGCTAAACTGTAATGATAGTAATATATATATAGATGTCATATATAAATACGCGTATATTGAAAGATGGGAGGTAATATATATATAATGTACCTAGGAATTAGACTTCGTATCGAGGCTCAATTTAGATAGTTAATTCAAATGTAAAAAAAGATTATATTGTTTATAACCAACGGCTTATGTCGAGCTCTCATGATTCGAAAATCCATAATCGTATTTCTGAATTTTCCTTTAAAAGAAAATAAAAACAGACTTTTTTGATAAGACACTCTTTCTTGAGAAGGATTTCGATATGTTGCACCCACACTGCAATAAAGACAAAATAAATTTTCTTTGACTCAAAAAAAATGGTTTTTTGACCCAAGGAAATTTTTTTTTCAAGCGGAATATTTTTCTGATTGAAGGTGTAAAATACGAGTTTTTTCTAAAGCCGACAGTCACCTGGTGTCAATTCTCAATTTCCATTTTCTCTCCTTAGTATCGTACTTTTATCTACTCTACATATTTCCTATCCCTAATTACTATATCTTTTCTTTTCCTTCATATACATATTTTAGCAGCTTCTAGTGTCTGGTTATGGTATCTCGTTTACAACATCGAAAAACCCACCGATAGTATTTTCTCAAAAAAAAAAAAAATTGTACTGATTAGACCAATCCGAATTCTTGTAATTGAGACACCATAAGGTGGAATTTGACTAACGATAGTGCAATATCCATTGGAATCACTCAATTTTACCCCCTTTGTTCTGTATTTTTGTAATGAAAATTTATTCTCACAATATATATTTTTAATATTCTTGTTTTTTAATAAGAAGGGAGGGGGTAAAAATGAGTGGAAACTTTATAAATATAAGAAATTGTATGTATTTAGTCAACGCTTTTTGTGTTCCGTAACTTTATACTAATTGTATAGAAATTTTTAATATTTAGTACGAATGTGATGTCACCGCGGTTACCGATTTATACGTACCTAATTTTAAAAAAGGGCGCTTTCAGTCTTTGAAAGATTAGCGCTCGTTACCTTAGAAACAATTTTGTTTCTACCTTAAGGATTAAGGTCAAAAGATTTAAGCTCACTTTATCGATTCAGGAAAACCTTACAAAATTTCCTATTTTTCTATAGAAAAAAAATGTATAGAATTCCTGAAAATAAAAACAAGAATCCAACGACCAAATTTGGACAACCACCATAAAATGCTCCTATTGTAATTAAAAACAAAAAAACAAAATTCTTAAAAAAAAGGGTGAGAGTGGGAGCAGTGACGAGCCAGTGATGCCTTCTCATTTTTCTTTCCTCTTTTTTATTTTTGTCCAGAGAAAATTTTTTTTTTTTTTAAGAAATTTTTTTTTCAATTTCTTTCAAAAAGGGTGGGAGTGGAAGCAGTGACGAGCCAGCTATGCCTTATCATTTTTGATTCCTCTTTTTTATTTTTGTTCAAAGAAACCCATTTTTTTTTCAAGAAATTTTTTTTTTTTGTTTAATTTCTTTAAAGAAAGGGTGGCACTGGGAGCACTGACGAGCCAGCGATGCCTCCTCATTTTTTTTCCTTTTTTTTATTTTTGTCCAGAGAAAAAAAAAAAATTTTATTCAAGAATTTTTTTTTTTTTTTTTTAATTTCTTCGAAAAATGGTGGAAGTGGAGCACTGACAAGCCTTCTTTTTATTTTTTATTTTTGTCCGAAGAAAAAAAAAATTTTTTCAAGAACTTTTATTTATTTTTTTCAATTTCTTTAAAAAAGGGTGGGATTGGGAGCAGTGAAGAGCCAGTGATGCTTTCTCATTTTTCTTTCCTCTTTTTTTTTTCAATTTCTTTAAAAAAGGGTGGGTATTTTTCTCCAAAAAAACAAATTTTTTTTCAAGAAATTTTTTCTTTTTTTAATTTCTTCAAAAAAGGGTGGGAGTGAAAGCAGTGACGAGCCAGCTATGCCTTTTTATTTTTTATTTCTCTTTTTTATTTTTGTCCAAAGAAACAAATTTTTTTTTTCCGAGAAATTTTTTTTTTTAATTTCTTTCAAAAAAGGGTGGCACTGGGAGCACTGACGAGCCAGTGATGCCTCCTCATTTTTCTTTCTTTTTTTTTTATTTTTGTCCAAAGAAAAAAAAAATGTTATTCAATAATTTTTTTTTTTTTTTAATTTCTTCAAAAAAGGGTGGAAGTGGGAGCACTGACAAGCCTTCTCATTTTTCTTTCTTATTTTTGTCCGCAAAAAAAAAAAATTTTCACGAAATTTTTTTTTTTTTTTTCAATTTCTCTAAAAAAGGGTGGGATTGGGAGCAGTGACGAGCCACTGATGCTTTCTCATTTTTCTTTCCTCTTTTTTATTTTTGTCGAATGAAAAAAATTTTTTGTTTTTCCCAAAATTTTTGTTTTAATTTCTTTAAAAAAGGGTGGGTATTTTCGTCCAAAAAAAACAAAAATTTTTTTCAAGAAATTTTTTTTCCATTGTTTTAAAAAAGGATGAGAATGGGAGCACTGACAAGCCAACGGTGCCTTCTTATTTTTCTTTCCTATTTTTTATTTTTGTTCAAAGAAAAAAAAAATGTTTTTTTAATTTTTTTTTCTTCTTAATTTCTTTAAAAAAGGGCGAAAAGTGGGAGCAGTGACGAGCCAGTGATGCGTTTCCAGTTTTCATACTTCTTTTTTATTTTTGTCCAGAGAAAAAAAAATTTAATTTCTTTTTTTTTTTTTAATTACAATAGGAGCATTTCATGGTGATTGTCCAAATTTTGTCGTTGGATTCTTGTTTTTATTTTCAGGAGTTATATACATTAACGCGAGTATTGGAAGTTAAATAGGATTTTAAATTTGATTTCAATCTAATTTAAAATTTTTAAATTTTAGAAAAAAAAATCGAGTAGATCGAAAAATAGGAAATTTTTCAAAAGTATTTCAAGAATCGAGTTGTTGTACTAAGGCCACGAAGGACCGATCAGGCAATAATTTATACATCTACGAAAAAAAAATGTGAACCGAGTCAAGAATTGTCCATTTTTTATTTATATTACAAGTTGTAATTTTGATAGTTTTATAAATCCTGTCTACGTTATAATTTTCGTATTAATTTGTTTGTTTGAATAAAAAATGGAGAAAAATTGTGAGGAATTTGTATTCGTCGAGAAGTCGTGAATCATTGTATAAATTATCACGAACCCTATCACGAGCCTTCATCGCTTGTACCTTCTGTATAATTTTGTAGCTACAGATAGTTACAAGTTGTATAGCATATTAAAGGTGATTGTATATATGTCGATATGTATTATTCGATAGAAATACATGAAAGTCTTCGTTTTAATGTCCATCTTTTATTTTTAGAACCCTCTTCCTTTTCTTAAAAAAAAAAAAAAAATTTAATGTAACCTTTAATGGTGCGGTCTGTCAGACCGCACGCCCATACGTCCATACGTCCATACTATTATGTCATTTTTTGCTCAAATGAGGGATAATCGGGATGGTAATAATATTATTATAATAAGAATCGGACGGATTTCATTTTTGCACTAAAATGGACTTGAGGTCTCACAGACCACTCTATATATTTATATCTAATCAAATAAATAAATAAATTTGTGTTACTTAACTCACACAATTATATGAAGGGACATTGGAATCATTTGGAAATTTCTCAATTTTATCAACATTCACATATTAGAAGCATGGTGCGGTCTATGAGACCCCAAGTCTATACGTCTATACGTCCATACTTTTTTGTCATTTTTTGCCCAAATGAGGGATAATCGAGATAATAATAATATAATAATAAGAATCGAACGGGTTTCATTTTTTCACTAACATGGACTTTAGGTCTCACAGACCACTCTATATATTTATATCTAATTAAATAAATAAATACATTTTTGTTATTTAACTTATACAATTATATGAAGGTACATTGGAATCAGGAGGAATTTATCAATGTTATCAACTTTTTTATTAATAATCCTTTACAACGGTAGGGAGAGGGATCCACATTTCAGAAGCATGGTGCGGTCTGTGAGGCCGCAAGTCCATACGTCCATACTATTTTGTTATTTTTAGCTAAAATGAGAGATAGTTGGGATAATAATAATATTATAATAATAAGAATCGGACGAATTTCATTTTTGCACTAACATGGACTTGAGGTCTCACAGACCACTCTATATATATCTATATGCAATTGAATAAATAAAGAAATTTTTGTTATTTAACCTACAAAATTATATGAAGAGAAATTGGAATCAGGAGGAATTTATCAATTTCATCAACTTTTATTATTAATAATCCTTTAAATCAGTAGGGAGAGGGCTCCACATATCAGAAGCATGGTGCGGTCTATGAGAGCGCAAGTCCATACATCCATACGTCCATACTATTTTGTCATTTTTTGCTCAAATGAGGGATAATCGAGATAATAATATAATAATAAGAATCGAACGGATTTCATTCTTGCACTAATATGGACTTGAGGTCTCACAGACCACTCTATATATTTATATCTAATTAAATAAGTAAAGAAGTTTTTGTTATCGAACTTAGTGAGGTACGTGAAGGGACAGTGCAATAAGTAGCTAATTAATCAATTTTATCAATTTTTATCATTAATAATCCTTTTAACCAGTGACAAGAGGAATACACATCTTAGAAGCATGGTGCGGTCTACGAGACCGCACTTCCCGAAGTCCATACTAATTTGTCATTTCTTGCTCAAATGAGGGATAATCGAGACAATAATAATATAATAATAAGAATCGAACGGATTTTATTTTTGCCCTCACATGATCTTGAGGTCTCACAGACCACTGTGTTTTTGCTATCTCACATATACAGGTATATGAAGGGACACTAGAATCAGTAGGACATGAAACAATTTTATCAACTTTTATTATTAATAATTCTTCACACCTGTGGCGAGTGGGACCCATATAGAAGTATGGGGCGGTCTGGGAGACCGCACGTCCATACGTCCATACAAATTTGTCACTTTTTGCTCAAATGAGATATAATCGGGTTAATCATATCATAATAATAGGAATCTGACGGATTTAATTCTTGCACTTATATGGACTTGAGGTCTCACAGACCACTTGATATATTTATATCTAATTAAATAAGTAAAGAAGTTTTGGTTATTTAACTTATACAATTATATGAAAGAAAATTGGAATAAGGAGGAAAATAATCAATTTGAATAACTTTTAGTATTAATAATCCTTTACACCAGTGAGTGGAGGGATCCACATATCAGAAGCATGGTGTGGTCTGCGAGACCGCACTTCCATAAGTTCATACTAATTTGTCATTTTTTGCTCAAATGAGGGATAATCAGGATAATAATAATATTATAATAATAAGAATTGGACGGATTTCATTTATGCTCAAACATGGACCTGAGGTCTCACAGACCACTGTATATATTTTTATATTATTAAATAAGGAGAGAAGTTTTTGTTATTTAATTTATACAGGCATATGAAGGGACATTGGAATCAAGAGTAAATTAATCAATTTTATCAACTTTTATTATTAATAATCCTTTACATGGCGCGGTCTACGAGACCGCCATTCCATACGTTACGTTATTTGTAACTTTTAGGGTAAATTCGTTACTTTTTTTAAAAGTAACTTGTAACCTAATTTAGTAACGATTTTTTCAGTAACTTGGAACTTTAATTTAAGTTACTTAAAAGTTACTTTCTGTTTTTTGTACAACTATTATTAAGAGAGGTGTTAAATTCAACCATTTGGTTCAAAAATAACGAAAATTTTGGTTGAAAAGTCATATTTTTGGTTTGAAAATTCAATTTTTATGTTGAAAAGTGTTGTTTTTGGTTTGCAAATTCACATCTTTTGATGAAAAAAATTCTGTAGAGTGTTCAGCTACTTTTTTGAAAATTCTTTTTTTTCTGATTGAAAATTCAACTTCCTTATTTGAAAGCTAAACTTCATTGTTAAAAATTTAGTTGTTTCGTTGAAGATTTATAATTTAAGATGAAAATTTATCTTTTTTGTTGAAAATTGAAATATATTTTGTTTCAACTTCGTTTTTTTTTTTTTGGTAAAGAATTGAAATGTTTTGGTAGAAAATTCAAATATTTGGTTAAAAATTAATATTTTCAATATGAAAATTTTATCATTTGTTTGAAATGCACGTATTTTGTTGAAAACTTAACTATTCTAGTAGAAAGTCGAATTTTTAATCAAACACGGAATGGTTAAATTTTCAGTAAAAAAATTAATTTTCAACCAAAAAAAAAGAGAATTTTGAACAAAATAGTTAAATTTTTATTTAAAGAAATAAATCTTCAACTACAATGATGAACCTTCAACAAAATAATTTAATTTTTGACCAAAAAATTTATTTTCGACAAATAAAAAAAGATTTTTCAACAGAATAGTTGAATTTTTATTTAAGTAAATGAATTTTCAATTACAATACTGAATCTTCAATTAAAAAATAAATTTTGAGCCAAAAAGTTGAATCTCCTACCAAAAAGATGAATTTTCAACCATGCAGATTAATTATAAAATAAGAAAAAACCAAGAAAGATACATTTTAAATAAAAAATGGAATAGTTATATTTTCATGTAAAAAAATTAATTTTTGACAATAAAAAAAGAATTTTCAAAAAATTAGTCAAATTTTCAACCGAAGAAATTAATTTTCATTTTTCTACCAAAAAAGAGCAATTTTCAACAAAATAAATGAATTTTCAACGAAGAAATTTTGATAAAAAAAAATAATTTTCAAAAATTAGTTAAATTTCCAACCAAAGAAATTAATTTTTATTTTTCTACCAAAAAGAGAAATTTTCAAAAAATACATGAATTTTGAACGAAAAAAAAATACATTTGAAAAAAAAAACGGAATAGTTATATTTTCAGTTAAAGAAATTAATTTTTGACAAAAAAAAAAGAATTTTCAACAAATTAGTTAAATTTCCAACCAAAGAAATTGATTTCAATTTTTTCGTTTTCATTTTTCTACCCAAAAAGGGGAATTTTACAGAAAATAAATGAATTTTCAATGAAGAAAGATACATTTCAAAGGAAGAATGGAATCGTTATATTTTCAGTAAAAAAATCAATTTTTGATTAAAAAAAAAAGATTTTTCATCAAATTAGTTAAATTTTCAACCAAAGAAATTAATTTTTCATTTTTCTACCAAAAAGGAGCAATTTTCAACAAAATACATGAATTTTCAACGAAGAAAGATACATTTTAAAGAAAAAATGAAATAGTTATATTTTCAGTTGAAGAAATTAATTTTTGACAAAAAAAAAAGAAGAATTTTCAGCAAATTAGTTACATTTCCAACCAAAGAAATGAATTTTCAACCAAAATAAAAAATTGTTCACGAGTAGTAGTAAAATTTGCAGTTAAAAAAATTAATTTGGAACCAAAAAAAAAAGAATTTGCAACAAAATATTTAACTTTCAAAAAATGAACTTTCAACTATCAATAATTATAAATGTTAAAAAATTAATTTTCAACCAAACAGTTGAATTTTCGACCATAAAACATGAATTTTCAGCAAAATAGTTAAATTTTCAACAATAAAAAAAGGTTTTGCAATTAAAATGATGAATCCTCAACCAAAAAAATAAATTTTCAACAAAGTAGTTTCACTTTCAACTAAGTAGTTGAATTTTCAGCGAAAAATGTAATCGTTGATATTTCAACCAAAAAATATTTTAATTTGAAACCAAAAGCAATTGAAATTAAAGGAGATGAATTTTCAAAAAATGTTTGAATTTTCAACAAAATGTGTGAATTTCCAACCAAATAGTTGAATTTTCAACTAAGGAAGATAATTTTTTAGCTAAATTTTCAGCTAAAAAAAAATTATTCGGAACCAAAAAGAAAAAAAAATTTGCAAAAAAATAGTTAGATTTTTAATTAATGAAATGAAATTTTGACTATGAATGAATCTTCAATTTAAAAAAATTAATTTTCAACCAAATAGTTGAATTTGCGACCAAAAACATGAATTTTAAATCATGTAGATTAATTTTCTACTACATTAATTTTTGAACAAAAAAAAAAAAAAAATTGCGACAAAATATTTAAATTTTCAAAAAAAGAAAAGATTTTTTAATTAAAATGATGAATCTTCAAACAAAAAAATAAATTTTTAACAAAGCAGTTTCACTATCAACTAAGTAGTTCAATTTTCAGCGAAAAATATAATAGTTGATGAATTAACCAAAAAATATTTTAATTTAAAACCAAAAAAAGTTGAACTTAACCTATGAAAATGAATTTTCAACAAAAAAAGGTGACATTTTTACGAAAACGAATGAATTTTTAAACCAAAAAGAGGAATTTTGAACCAAGAAAGATTTTTCAGTCAATAAAAAAAAAATAATCCAAAATGTGGAATTTTCAGGTCAAAAAGACGAATTTTTTACCAAAAATTTCAAGTTTCAATCCAAAAATATGAATTTTCAACGAAAAATTTGAAATTCGACCAAATAGTTGAATGTTCAATCCATCGTAATAAAAATCACGGATTTTCATTTCCGGGCATGAAAAATCAAAACATAGCACAAAAAATCCAAAAATCAGGACAGCGATAAAAAATCAGAACATGTTCTGATAAATCAGGACCTCTCATCACCCTAAAAATAAAGCTCTTTCGTAATTTGAAAAAAAATTATTTATTTATTTAATTTTTTTTCTGAAAAAAAGATATTCTCCTTTCGCTCAGCTGGGATTCGAACCACAGAACTTTTGATTTCCGGTCAGATGCTTTTCCGAATAAGCTACTAGAGAGATTGGGAGAAGAAACTTTATTTCAGAAAATATACGCATTATTTTGCTAGATGTTATAAATCAAATTTTTAAAGGAATCTGTATTATCATCAGAGAATAACATAAATTTTTAACGTCTTTTCAGACTAGATGGAGCTATGAATTAAAAATTATTTTAATTAATTTTGTTTTCTGAAAAAAAGATCTCCTTTCGCTCCGCTGGGAATCGAATCATAGAACTTCTGATTGCCGGTCAGGTGCTTTTCCCATTAAGCTACTAGAGAGATCGAGAGAAGAAACTTTTTTCAGAAATACACGCATTATTTTGCTAGATGGTACAAATCAAATTTTTCAAGGAATCTGTATTATCATTAGAGAATAACAGAAAATATTTAACGTCTTTTCAGACTAGATGGAGCTATGAAAGAAACATTATTTTGAATAATTTTTTTCTGAAAAAAAATCTGCTTTCGCTTCGCTGGGAATCGTACCAAGGAACTTCTGATTTCCGATCAGGTGCTTTTCCCATTAAGCTACTAGAGAGATCGAGAGAAGAAACTTTATTTCAGAAAATATACGCATTAATCAAATAAAAAAAAAAAAATTAATTAATAATTAATAATAATAATTAAATTAAATAATTAATTAATAATTAAATTATTTTCTGTTGAATGAAGTACTATGAGTCAATAAAAATTGGAGAGCTCATTGAGTGACGAAAGGATATGAGATCGGCTTTCTCGGAACAAGAGGACCGCAAAAGTTTCGCAAAATCATCATTTGTTCTTTTGATTGTTTCGTTTCGTTCCGTGACTGGCTTCTGGACCGAAGACCAAGGACCGAGGTGAGGTCACAGGTTCAAGCAAAAGCGGTTGCTTTTATATATTTCCTCAAAATGAAGTTCCTCAGCAAGGACAATTAATGTGGGAAAAAGTTGTCCACCAGGGTCATAGGTGTCTGAGAACCGGAACGGTGGACGAGCTGACGACGTGACCAAGTAGACAAATCGTGAGTAAAGATACAGGCGATTTTGACGATCCCCAGTTCATGAGGATGCCTGCAACTGTCACCGAGCTCGCTCTTCTTTCTACAATCTAGTTATTCCACTCTCCTCCATGATCATTCTCATTTTTCTACACATCAGACCGCATTTCTCACAGAATAGTTATCTGCTTTCTTATACAAAAAAGGGGTTCCTTTGGAAACCCGAAAGGGTTACTTTGGAAACACAAAAAGGGTTCCT
>CAKNYM010044662.1:0-11517 GCA_932195095.1 Andricus curvator | reverse complement strand
GGTTCCTTTGGAAACCCGAAAGGATTCCTTTGTAAACCTGAAAGGGTCCCTTCGGGATCCCGAAAGTTTTCCTTCAAAGACCCGAAAGGGTTCCTTTGGATAAACAAAAAGGGTTCCTTTGGAAAACCGAAGGGGTTACTTCGGAAACCAGAAAGGGTTACTTTGGAAACACAAAAGGTTCCTTTAGAAACTAAAAAAGGGTTCATTTGGAAACCCAGAAGGGTTCCTTTGGAAACCCGAAAAGGTTCTTTTGGAAACACAAAAAGAGTTCCTTTGGAAACCCGAAAGGATTCCTTTGTAAACCTGAAAGGGTTCCTTCGGGATCCCGAAAGTTTTCCTTCAGAGACCCGAAAGGGTTCCTTTGGATACACAAAAAGGGTTCCTTTGGAAACCCGGAAGGGTTATTTTGGAAACCAGAAAGGGTTACTTTGGAAACACAAAAAGGGTTTGGAAACCCGAAAAGGTTTCTTTGCAAACACAGAAGGGTTCCTTTGGAAACCCGAAAGAATTCCTGTGGAGACCCGAAAAGATTCCTTTTGAAACCGAAAAGGTTCCTTTAGAAACTAAAAAAGGGTTCATTTGGAAACCCGGAAGGGTTTCTTCGGAAACCCGAAAAGGTTCTTTTGGAAACACAAAACGGGTTCCTTTGGAAACCCGAAAGGATTCCTTTGCAAACCTGAAAGGGTTCCTTCGGAATACCGAAAGGGTTCCTTTGGATACACAAAAAGGGTTCCTTTGGAAACCCGAAAGGGTTCCATTGGAAACCAGAAAGGGTTACTTTTGAAACACAAAAAGGGTTCCTTTGAAAACCCGAAAAGGTTTCTTCGCAAACGCAGAAGGGTTTCTTTGGAAACCCGGAAGAATTCCTTGGAAACCCGAAAAGGTTCCTTTGGAAACCCAAAAGGTTCCTTTAGAAATTCAAAAGGTTCCTTTAGAAACTAAAAAAGGGTTCATTTGGAAACCCGGAAGGATTCCTTCGGAAACCCGAAAAGGTTCTTTTGGAAACACAAAAAGGTTTCCTTTGGAAACCCGAAAGGATTCCTTTGCAAACCTGAAAGGGTTCCTTCGGAAACCCGAAAGGGTTTCTTTGGAAACCAGAAAGGGTTACTTTGGAAACAAAAAAAGGGTTCCTTTGGAAACCCGAAAAGGTTTCTTTGCAAACACAGAAGGGTTCCTTTGGAAACCCGAAAGAATTCCTTTGGAGACCCGAAAAGGTTCCTTTTAAAACCCAAAAGGGTCCTTTTGAAACCCAAAAGGTTCCTTTAGAAACTAAAAAAGGGTTCATTTGGAAACCCGGAAGGATTCCTTCGGAAACCCGAAAAGGTTCTTTTGGAAACACAAAAAGGGTTCATTTGGAAACCCGAAAGGATTCCTTTGCAAACCTGAAAGGGTTCCTTCGGAATCCCGAAAGTTTTCCTTCAGAGACCCGAAAGGGTTCCTTCAGAGACCCGAAAGAGTTCCTTTGGATACACAAAAAGGGTTCCTTTGGAAACCCAAAAGGGTTCCATTGGAAACCAGAAAGGTTTACTTTGGAAACACAAAAAGGGTTTCTTTGGAAACCCGAAAAGGTTTCTTTGCAAACACAGAAGGGTTTCCTTGGAAACCCTGAAGAATTCCTTGGAAACCCCAAAAGTTTCCTTTGGAAACCCAAAAGGTTCCTTTAGAAATTCAAAAAGGGTACATTTGGAAACCCGGAAGTGTTCCTTCGGAATCCCGAAAGTTTTCCTTCAGAGACCCGAAAGGGTTCCTTCAGAGACCCGAAAGAGTTCCTTTGGATACCCTAAAAGATTCCTTTGGAACAATTTCGTCGTTTTGGGTTCCTTTTCAGAAAGAGGGGTTCCTTTTTGTTGCAGCTTTTCAGGAATTAAAAATTGGTTCTAACAGAAACCCCACTTTTTTGTTTATTATCAAATTCGAAGTATTTGAATTTAATTTCAAAGTTTCCATAGGAAGCCACTCCTAAAATTCTGCCCGGTCTGGATTATCTCTAGATGAAGAATTGTCCTGAATTACCTAAGAATGGATTACCTAGTTGAATTTTCAACTAAAAATATGAATTTTCAACCGAGAATATTAATTTTTTAATTAAAGAGACAATTTTCAAAAAATAGTTAAATTTTCAAAAAAGGAGATCGATCTTCTACTAAAATGATGAATCTTCAACTCGATCTTCAACTGGAATAGATAAATTTTCAATTAAAAAAAAGTTTTGACCAAGAAACAATGATTTTGCAAACGAAATAAATTTTCAACTAAAATGAAGAAGCTTCAATGGAAAAATAACTTTTTTAATAAAATTGTTGAATTTTCTACAAAATATTTTAATCCTTAACTAAAAAGACAAGTTTTAAACAAAAAAGTTACCTTTTCAACCAACAAGGGTATTTTTAAACAAAATTGTTGAATTTTCAAAAAAGTAGATTGTTTTTAACCAAAATGTTGAATTTTCAACAAAATACATTAATTTTAAAGAAAATAGTTCAATTGTAAACTAACAAAAAACAAATTTTTGAACAAAAAATGGAATAATTACATTTTTATTAAAAATTTCATTTTTTGTGGAAAAAACTAATTTTTAGAAAAAAACGTACAATTTTCTGGCAAGGAAATGATTTTTTCACTAAAATTATGAATAATAAACTGCAATAGTTAAATTTTTAGTTGAAAAATATATTTTCAACCTTTTTTCTTTTATCGTTTGTCCAAAAATTTAATTTTTTTATTTTGTAATGTAATTTTTCACGAATAAAACAAAAACTACGTGCCCTATAAAAAAGTGATTAAAAAAATTTGTAGATTTTTTTTCGGTGCACATTTTTTGTTGATTTATTTTCTTTCGTATCTTGAATAGTTTGACCGCAAAATGGAATTTTTGACTTTTCATTATTTTTTTGCGATCAAAATATGAATTTTTCATTTTTCAAGAAAATTCAAAAAGTTCTTTCGATAATTTTGTAGAATTTTCAAAAAGCAACATATTTCTTCTCCTAACTTTTTTTTTATATCGTGCGCTTTTTGGCTTCAAATTTTCATTTTTTCTTTTTTTTTTTTTTTTTTTGAAAATGCTATAACTCTAATCATTTTCTTTATATCAAAAAAAATGTCATGAGGACAAAGAAAATTGAAAATAAAATTTTTAACGGTTTTTAAAGTGAAGAAAATTAAAAATTGAATTTTCAAAAATTCTTCGGAGTCTTTCAAAATTTTTTAGCAAAGAAAAAAAAATTTAGGCAAATTATAATCTGAAGGCAAAAATAATTGTTATTACAAAAAACCTAATAATTTCTAAAATTAATGAAAGTAAAGCAAAAATTATTTTAAATAATTTTTTTCTGAAAAAAGTTCTTCTCCTTTCGCTCCGCTGGGAATCGAACCACAGAACTTCCGATTGCCGGTCAGGTGTTTTCCCATTAATCTACTAGAGAGCTCGAGAGGAGAAACTATTTTCAAAAATACACGCATTATTATGCTAGATGGTACAAATAAAATTTTGATCAAAATCAAATTTGATTTGTACGATTAAAAAGAAAATAGTTTCTTCTCTCGATCTCTCTAGTAGCTTAACGGAAAAGCACCGAAACGGAAATGAGAAGTTCTGTGGTTCGACTCCCAGCAGAGCGAAAGGAGAAGATCTTTTTTCAGAAAAAAATTAATTAAAATGATTTTTAATGCATATTTCCATCTAGTCTGAAAAGACGTTAAAATTTTCTGTTATTGATTAATGATAATACACATTCCTTGAAAATTTTGATTTGTGCTATCTAGCATTATAATGCCTGTATTTTTGAAAAAAGTTTCCTCTCTCGATCTCTCTAGTAGCTTAATGGAAAAGCACCTGACCAGAAATCAGAAGTTCTGTGGTTCGGCTTCAAGCGGAGCGAAAGGAGATCTTTTTTCAGAAAAAAATTAATTCAAATAATTTTTCATTCATAGTTCCATCTAGTCTGAAAAGACGTTAAAAATTTCTGTTATTCATTAATGATAATACACATTCCTTGAAAAATTTGATTTGTACCATCTAGCGTAATAATGTGTGTATTTCTGAAAATAGTTTCTTTTCTCGATCTCTCTAGTAGCTTAATTGGATTTAATATTAATTAAGATTAAATTGCACTCATATAACTAAAATATTGCAACCGAAATTATTTCCTGATCAGATTTGATATGAAAATGTCGAGTCTGCTGGAAAAATAAATGAAATCACAAATCAAACTGACAGAAGGCAGTAGGCCGCAAATTTACAATTTAATGCGAACAAGATCTACTAATTTTTTTTTCCTCCAACCACACGCATTTCCATCAATATTTATGTGTAAAGCTATCTTGTCTATTTAAGCGCAAGAGAAGAGAAGAATGTTTTTTTTCAATTTTGGAATCTAGTAAAAATTTAGAAAGAAATGTGACGAATTCAGGTTCCAGACATATACTCAGGAAACTGGTTTTCTAGTATTTCTTCGTGGCATGTCAAATGTAATTCTTGCAAGAATTAGAATTAAAAATGTATACTATGTATTCATTCGAGTCTTGATATATTATTATAATTCAATCATCTCAAATCTAAATTGGACTGCTACAAAATTAGTATTTTTTTTTTAAATTTTTTTCTGAAAAAAGATCTTCTTTCGCTCCGCTGGGAATCGAATCACAGAACTACTGATTTCCGGTCAGGTACTTTCGCATTAAGCTACTAGAGAGATCGAGGGAAGAAACTTTTTTCAGAAATACATGCATTATTTTGCGTAGTAGTTCTGTGGTTCGACTGCCAGCGGAGCGACAGAAGATCTTTTTTCAGAAAAAAAATTAATTAAAATCATTTTTCTTTCATAGCTCCATCTAGTCTGAAAAGACGTTAAATATTTTCTATTATTCTCTTGTGATTATAGATTCCTTGAATAATTTGATTTGTACCATTTAGCAAAATAATGCGTGTATTTCTGAAAAAAGTTTCTTCTCTCGATGTCTCTAGTAGCTTAATGGGACAGCACCTTACCGCAAATAAGTAGTTCTGTGGTTCGATTCCCAGCGGAGCGAACGGAGAAGATCTTTTTTCAGAAAAAAATTATTTGAAATAATTTTTCTTTCATGGCTTCATCTAGTCTGAACAGACGTTAAATATTTTCTGTTATTCTCTAATGATAATAGATTCCTTGAAAATTTGATTTGTACCATCTAGCAAAATAATGCGTGTATTTCTGAAAAAAGTTTCTTCTTTCGATCTCTCTAGTAACTTAATGGGAAAGCACCTGATCAGTAGTTATGTGGTTCGATTCCCAGCGGAGCGAAAGGAGAAGATCTTTTTTCAGAAAAAATTACGAAAAATAATTTTTCTTTCATAGCTCCATCTAGTCTGAAAAGACGTTAAATATTTTCTGTTATCCTCTAATGATGATAGATTCCTTGAATTATTTTTTTTTTCAAATCTGTTTAATAATATTTGAATTTTGGAAGGTTATACGAGGATATCAAACTTTTAATTTTTTTACTGCAATTGCTTTCAAACTTACATTTAGAAAACGATTCAGTTGAATAAAATGACAGAAAAATTATTTTAAATAATTTTTTTCCGAAAAAAAGATCTTCTCCTTTCGCTCCGCTGGGAATCGAACCACAGAACTACTTATTTCCGGGCAGGTGCTTTTTCAATAAGCTACTAGAGAGATCGAGAGAAGAAACTTTCTTCAGAAATACACGCATTATTTTGCGTTGTAGTTCTGTGGTTCGATTCCCAGCGGAGCGAAAGAAGATCTTTTTTCAGAAAAAAAATTAATTAAAATCATTTTTCTTTCATAGCTCCATCTAGTCTAAAAAGACGTTAAATATTTTCTATTATTCTCTTGTGATAATAGATTCCTTGAATAATTTGATTTGTACCATCTAGCAAAATAATGCGTGTATTTCTGAAAAAAGTTTCTTCTCTCGATCTCTCGAGTAGCTTACTGGGAAAGCACTTGCCCGGAAATCGGTATTTATGTGGTTCGATTCCTAGCGGAGCGAAAGGAGAAGTTCTTTTTTCAGCAAAAAATTATTTGAAATAATTTTTCTTTCATAGCTCCATCTAGTCTGAAAAGACGTTAAATATTTTCTGTTATTCTCTGATGATAATAAATTCCTTGAATAATTTGATTTGTACCATCTAGCAAAATAATGCGTGTATTTCTGAAAAAGGTTTCTTTTCTCTAGTAGCTTAATGCGAAAGAACCTGCCCGGAAATCAGTCGTTCTGTGGTTCGATTCCCAGCAGAGCGAAAGAAGTAGATCTTTTTTCCAGAAAAAAATTATTTGAAATAATTTTTCTTTCATGGCTACATTTAGTCTGAAAAGACGTTAAATA
Source organism: Andricus curvator (assembly GCA_932195095.1). Taxonomy (NCBI): domain Eukaryota; kingdom Metazoa; phylum Arthropoda; class Insecta; order Hymenoptera; family Cynipidae; genus Andricus; species Andricus curvator. Next base: position 5,187 of record CAKNYM010044662.1, on the reverse strand, counting down.
TTTTCTGTTATTCTCTAATGATAATAGATTCCTTGAAAAATTTGATTTGTACCATCTAGCAAATTAGCGCGTATTTCTGAAAAAAGTTTCTTCTCTCGATCTCTCTAGTAGCTTAATGAGAAAGCACCTGATCAGTAGTTCTGTGTTTCGATTTCCAGCAATGCGAAAGGAGAAGATCTTTTTTCAGAAAAAAATTATTTGAAATAATTTTTCATTCATAGCTCCATCTAGTCTGAAAAGACGTTAAATATTTTCTGTTATCCTCTAATGATAATAGATTCCTTCAATTATTATTTTTTTAATCTGTTCAGTAATATTTGAATTTTGGGAGGTTATACGAGGATATCCACTTCTTATTTTTCTACTGCATTGTTTTCAAACTTACACTCAGAAAACGATTCAGTTGAATTGAATGAAAGAAAAATTATTTGAAATAATTTTTTTCTGAGAAAAGATCTTCTCCTTCCGCTTTGCTGGAAATCGAACCACAGAACTACTGATTTCCGGTCAGTTGCTTTTCCAATAAGCTACTAGAAAGATCGAGAGAAGAAACTTTTTTCAGAAATACACTTTGAATATTTTCTGTTATTCTCTAATGATAATACAGATTCCTTGAAAATTTTTATTTGTATCATCTAGCAAAATAATGCGTGATTTCTGAAAAAAGTTTCTTCTCTCGATCTCTCTAGTAGCTTAATGGAAAAGCACCTGACCGGCAATCGGAAGTTCTATGTTCGATTGCCAGCTGAGCGAAAGGAGAAGATCTTTTTTCAGAAAAAAATTAATTAAAATAATTTTTAATTCATATTTCCATCTAGTCTGAGAAGACGTTAAAAATTTCTGTTATTCTCTGATGATAATACAGATTTCTTGAAAAATAGAATACGGACAACAGGGTGGTCCAAAATTATTTTTTTCGAATTTTTATGCATTTAGCCCGAAAATTTGTTCGAATCCATACAAAAAATGATATTTAGAGGTGACGCAAGCCCCATGAGGTTTAACACGTATTCCCCATAAGAAAAAAAGACGTTTTTGAAAATTTTATTCAGAATCGTCAATATTATCTGAATTGAGATGAAACTCAACATTTCTCTTCACTATTAGCCATAGAATACGAATAAAATTTTCCTTTTTTGATACCACCCCCATAAGTCTGTTTTATAGGGTCCCAAAAAACCCCCATAAGTGAAAAAATGGGTTTTGCGAGTTTTTCGCTCTAATTGTGATTGTTTACGGTTTTTTAAATGCAATTTTTTCCAAGTACATAAAATACTACTTTATACTGATAATTATATGTTTGCATAAATTGTTTAAACAATTTATTATTGTTTTTAGCAATTTTCTGTTAGAATAGAGATAGAAAGTCGCGGATTTCTAAAAAAATTTCAACTTTTTGTCCAATTTTCGATTAGAGTAAGGTAATAATTAATTATTTTTAACGGATATGATTGTTTAAACAATTTATTATTATTTTAAATAATATTATTATTGAATAATGTTAGAAAGTTGCGGTTTTGTCTGAAATATTCAACTTTTTGTCCACTTTTTACTCAGAGTTTGGTGATAATTATTGAAGTTTCAAAAACATAATTGTTTAAACAAATTATTATTGTTGAAAATTATCTTCCACTATAGTCATGCTAGAAAATTGCGGTTTTTTCTTACATTCTCCACTTTTTGTCAACTTTTCAAATAATTAGTAAAGTAATAATTAATTCAAGTTGACAAACATAATTGTTTAAACAATTTATTATCATTCATAATTATCCTTCCTTAGATAATTACTAGAACGTTACTGTTTTTTCTTAATTTTTTAACTTTTTGTCAACTTTTTACTAGTGAGTTAATAATTAATGCAAGTTAGGAAAAAATGATAAATAATAATAATAATTTGAACAAAAAGGTTATCAGTAGCTATTTCAAGGAAATTTAATTTAATTCAACAATTTGGTTGAAATTTTTTTTTTTTTTTTTTTTTAAATTAATTTTTGTAAGAAAACTTAACTTTTTTATTTTTGATTGAAAATAGATTTTTTCCCTTGAAAATTCAACTAATTGTTTGAAAATTTATGTCTTTGTTAAAAAATCGTCTTTTTAGGAAGAAAATGAATGTGTTTGGTTACAAATTAAACTATTTTTTTAGTTTAATTTATTTGTTGAAAATTTAACCGCTTCAGTCGAAAATTAATTTTTTTAAATAAAAACTGAACTATTTACTTTTTGGTTGAAAAATTATCTTTTTTAGTTGAAAATTCATCTCATTGTTTAAAATTTTTTTTTTCACTGAAAATTTATCCATTTCATTTCTAGTTGGAAATTGATCTTTTTGGGACAAAATTCAACTATTTTTTGAAATTTCATGTATTTTGTTGGAAAATTGTCTTTTTAGGTGGAAAATTAATATTTTTGTTCGAAAATTAATCTTCTTTTTTGAAAATTCATCTTTTTGGTTAACAATTCAAGTATTCCAGTTAAACATTCATCGTTTTAGTTGAAAACTAATTTTTTTTCTCAATCAAACTACTAAATATCATTTTTTTCAACAACAAAAAAATTGATTTATTTTTGTGTGGAATTCGAAAAAAACACCTGATTAATTTTGTTCACAATATTAAATTACATAAAAATATAATTTTTATTTGTCTCAATTAAGTAACATAAATTGATCCTTTTCTTTAAATTTATGTAGTTGAATATTAATATTTGCTATAATTTTTATAATAAAAGTTTGTTTATTTTTAAAATATCTCTATTTCAATTATATAATTTTTTTAAAGTTCATCATGTTGTGAAATGAGTAGCTGAATTCCATTTTCAAAATTATGTGTATATATGCTTCATTTTTTCTGGAATTAGTTTGAAAGGTTATTAATAAATCGAATTTTAAGCAATTAGAGTTTAAATTTTGAAAAAATTTAAAGTAAAATTCATTCGAATTTTTCAATGAAAATAATTGTTCATTGCTTTTTATGTTGTGAACTGATTAATTGATTATTACCTGAATCATACTCTGTTCCCTATATAAAATTACATAAAGGTCGTAAACTATGGAGAGATGTTGGATTCCAAGTTTTTTTACGTCTGGGAATGTCAAATAACAAATTTTTTCTTCTAGAAGGTTAAATTTTAATTTTTTTTCAATTAAGTAACATGAAGTGATTGTTTACTTAAAGGTTATTTAGTTAAATATTAGCTATAATTTGTACGATAAAAGTATATTTACATTTAAAATACCTCTACTGCAATTAAATAATTACTTTAAGTGTTTGTGATGTTGCGAAATGAGTATCTGAATTCAATTTTCATAATGATATGGCACATTTGTTTTAATTTTTGTCTGAAATTAGTTTCAAAGGTTATTGACAATACAAAATTTCAGGTAGGAAAATTAAAATTTGAAAAATATATAAAATAAAAATTATTACAATGTTTTAATGGAAATATTTGTTTGTTTTATTCAATTAAAGTTAAAGAACATAAATCGATTATTTACTTCAAGGTTATGTAGTTAAATATTATCTATGATTTGTATGATGAAAGTATATTTATATTTAAAATACCTCTTTTCTAATTATATAATTACTTTAAGAGTTTGTGATGTTGTGAAATGAGTATATGAACTCAATTTTCAAAATTATGACACATATGCTTAATTTTTTCTGGAATCAGTTTGAATATTGGCTATAATTTTTATAATGAATGCGTATTTATGTTTAAATATTTTGAGGAAATTCAGAAGATTTTTAAAAATTTTAAGGCAGTCCAATGGATTGCACAAGAGTTAATTAAGGGATTAAATATTATTCTGAACATTTTAAGTGATTCTTGAAATGAGTATCTGACTTCAATTTTCAGTGAAAAAAAAAATTAATTTTAACCAAAAAAAAAAGCAATTTTCAACCAAATTCTTAAATTTTTAAGCAGAAACGGCGAATCTTTCAGAAGAAAATGAAATTTTTAATCAAAGAAGTTGAATTTTTAACAAAAAGATAAATCTCTAACTACAAATATAATAGTGAACATTTCAACCGAAAATAAAAAAAAAAAACATTTCCCAACAAAACAGTTAAATTTTCAACAAATAAATTAACCTTTCAAAAAATATATAAATTTTTAACCAAAAAGACGAATTTTCAAACAAGAAGATTGATTTTCTACCCAAAAAGATGAATTTTCAACTAAATACATTAATTTTAAAATAAATAGTTCAATTCTAAATTGAGAAAGATCAATTTTCAACCGATATTTATATTTAAAATACCTCTATTCCAATTAAATGTATAATTACTTCATGTCTTTGTGATATTGTGAAATGAGTATGTGAATTCAATTTGCAAAATTATGTGACGCATATGCTTCAATTTTTCTGGAATTATTTTTAAAGGTTATTAATAGATTGAAATTTCAGATAGGAAAGTTCAAAATTAAACAATATTTCAAGTAAAAATCATTTTAATGTTTTAGTGAAAATAATTGTTCGTTTTACTTAATTAAGGAACATAAATTGATTATTTACTTGAAGGTTATATAGTTAAATATTAGCTATAATTGGTATAATAAATGCGTATTTATGTTCAAAATACCTCTATTTCAATTATAATATTTTTTTAATGTTTGTAATGTTGTGAAATGTGTATCTGAATTCAGTTTTCAAAATGATATGGCACATATGTTTCAATTTTTTCTGGAATTAGTTAGAAAGGTTAATAATAATAATACAAAGTTTCAGATAGTAAAGTTCAAATTTGAAAAATATATAGAGTAGAAATTAATGTATAGAATTCCTGAAAATAAAAACAAGAATCCACCGACCAAATTTGGACAACCATCATAAAATGCTCCTATTGTGATTAAAAAAAAAAAACTTTTTCTAAAAAAAAAGAAAATATTTTTTTCTTTGGACAAAAATAAAAAAGAGGAAAGAAAAATGAGAAGGCAACCGACCAAATCTCCTCCCTTCTCTATTTCTTTCATCTTTTTCAATTTTGTTATTATCAAATCATAATAAAAGAAAAACATTAATATTTATTAACTTGAGTATTGGATGTTAAATAGGATTTTGAATTTAATTGAAGTGAAAATTATTCTAATGTTTTAATGAAAGTAATTGTTCGTTTTATTTAATTAAGGAACATACATTGATTATTTACTTGAAGGTTATGCAGTTAAATATTAGCGATAATT
>CAKNYM010044661.1:17865-41660 GCA_932195095.1 Andricus curvator | reverse complement strand
CCAAAAAACGTTTTCTGGACCCCAGTGGACACAAAACCATGAGCATCGCAGAACGTTTTTGGGACGTTCCTAGGACGTCCTATGTCAGCCCAATCAACGTCTCGAAGACGTCCAATGTCCTAAAGACGTCATAAAGACATAAAACCTTCTCAGGACATCTTTCGTACTGACATCAAACGTCTTAAGAGCTTCCATAGGATGTCCATGTCCAAAAGACATGTTCCAAAAGACGTCTCAGGGATTTTCGGAAAACGACTCTAGGACATCCTTAATTTTGTTGCCCACTGGGCTTTGTTGAATAAAATGCAGAAACTTTACAAGACAACATTTACCTGCAGCGGAATGACGATCATAAATAGTTTCTTGTCCTTATCTGCTAATATGTGCTTGATGAATGTCCATCCAGTTCCAATAAGTACGATAGTTATAAATAAGACAGCTCCTTTCAGCAAATGCGTTATATAGTAGAGAATAGCCCATGCTGCAATGTGCTCTCCTTTAGTTTGAATAAAGTGATAGTTTATCCCGTGGAAAAGAAGTGAGAGTGACTTTAGGTAAACGAGAACTGCCATGAGGTAATGGATTTTGAATACGGGGTGTCTGAAAAGATAAATATAATACATAGAAATTCGATTTGGTAAATCAGCGCAAGAAGACACCGGGAGCAGATTAGAGTTCTTAAATGCTCAAGAATTTATGTTGAGCAAATGCTGTCGAGAATATGCTCAGCATTTAGGCTCGGACAGAGAATTTATAGAGCATTAAAGATAATTTAAAGCATTTATTGTTCAAACAAATATACAGGGTGTCTAAAAAGTCCCGGGACGGCTGAATATTTCCTCAGGTAAGATATTTTTCAGGGCGGTCAAGGTCATTCTTGAAGGAACTTTCAACAAGGAATTCAATGGTGACCTTTATTTTGATCTTGACCATGACCTTCACGGCCATTTCAAGGTCAAATTGATTTTTTTAAATGGGAACCTCTATTTTTAACCCCGGGAACTGAGAGAGCGGAAAATTTTACGTCCAGATATGACCTTGAGTAATCCGAAATTTGACCTGGGAAGGTAATAATAAACCTGGCAAGGTCAAACAACGTACAGTAGGATGACTCCACGAGCATGAATTTATGAAGAAAATGTTCAACGCAAGAGTTGTAGCATTTTATACTCCCGATCGATTGGTGACTTTGACCTTGTCTATGACCAGAACCTTCACCAGGACATTTTCTTCAAAAATGCATGCCAGCCGAGTCATCCTGCTGCACGTTGTTTGACGTTTCCCTGACCTTTTCAGGTCAAATTTTCGATTTGGCAAGGTCATATCTGGACGTAAAATTTTCCGCTCTCTCAGTTCCCGGGGTCAAAAATAGAGGTTCCCATTTAAAAAAAACAATTTGACCTTGAAATGACCGTGAAGGTCATGGTCAAGATCAAAATAAAGGTCACCATTGAATTCCTTGTTGAAAGTTCCTTCAAGAATGACCTTGACCGCCCTGAAAAATATATTACCTGAGGAAATATTCAGCCGTCCCGGGACTTTTTGGACACCCTGTATATCATAACTAATACATACAGTTTTACAAAAACATTCTAGAGTGAGATAAACATATACTTTTTTTTAAATTACAGAGTTTCTACAGGTCAGGTAATTCCAGAAAGTCAGGGAATGTCAGGAAAAACCTGACAGAGTTAGGGAATTTTCGATAAATTAAAGTTGAAATTAATTTTATTATTATGGTTGAAAATCGCACATATTTGGTTGAAAATTAATCTGTTTTGGTTGAGGATTAAAACGATCCTATCTTTGAAAGTTGGTATTCGTCGTTTAGTTACCGTTACCGTTACTTAGTTAACCATAAGGCGATCTCATCGACCATGAACTCGAGATGTTTGTTTTCATAAGAAGCTTAGTGGAAGTATATGCATTTATACTTCGGTATATATACGATTCCTTTCACGCATTTTTTAAAAAGAAGGCTTTTAATTAATATTTTAAATATTTTAGTCGTATTTTGAAAGATTCATTTTCGATTTAACGTTTTAGTCATGGTTCATTTATATTTCAAAATGTTTGAAACTTTCGAAATTTTGAGTACCATTTATTTTTTTATTGTGTTTGGATTTTTTATGATAAATTTTGTTAATTTTTTATTTAAAAACCAATTTTACATTTTTGTTTAACTTTTCAGAAGGACCTTGGCCTTTTTCAACAAATAGGATAAATTAGTTTAGGGTATCAAGACAGAATGTATTTCCAATAATTCGTTTCTACGATAGCTTGCAAATATATAATAATTATTAATTATTTTAACAATTTTCATAAACATATTTAGAGTTTGGCTATTTTTCAAGGAATAGGTACATTTTGTTCACAAAGTCAACTACGAATGTCTTTCTGATGACACTTTTCTATGTTGCTTCGTAAATTTACAATAATTATCAATAATTTAAACAATTTGCATAAACAACTTCAGAGTTTGGCTATTTTTCAACGAATAGGCTAAATTTCTTTTAGAGAATTCACTAAGAATATCCTTCCGATGACTCTGTTCTATGAAGCTTTGCAAATTTACAAGAATTATTAATTATTTAAACAGTCTTCATAAACATATTGAGAGTTTGGGTGTTTTTCAAGGAATAGGCACAATTTGTTTACGGAGTCAACTGAGAATATCTTTCCGATAACTCTTTTCTATGTTGCTTTATAAATTTACAAGAATTATTAATTATTTAAATAATTTTGATTGAAAAATTAAGAGTTAGGCTATTTCTCAACGAATAGGCTCAATTTTGTACAGAATTAAGTAAGAATATCTTTCAGATTACTTTTTTCTATGATGTTAAGAAAAGTCTTTCTGATGACTATTTTCTATGTTGCTTATGTAAATTCACAAGAACGATTAATTTTTTAAACAATTTCTATAAACGAATAAGCTCAATTTGTTTACGGAATCAACTAAGAATGTATTTCCGATGACTCTTTTCTATGTTGCTTTGTAAATTTACAAGAATTAATAACAATTTAGACAATTTTCATACAGAAATTTAAAGTTTGGCTATTTTTTAACAAATATGCTAAATTTTTTTACATAATTAGCTGAGAATGTCTTTCCAATTACTTTTTTGTATGATTTGCAAATTTTCAAAAATGATTAATTATTTAAACAATTTTCATAAACAAATTAAGAGCCCGGTCATTTTTCAACGAATAGGATCAATTAGTTTTGGGAATCAAGAAAGAATGTATTCCTAATAAATCTTTTCTACGATACTTTCAAAATATACAATAATTATTAATTATTTTAACAATTTTCCTAAACATATTCAGAGTTTGTCTATTTTTTAAGGAATAGGCAGAATTTGTTTACGGAGTCAACTAGGAATGTCTTTTCGATGACTATTTTATATGCTGCTTTGTAAATTTACAAGCATTATTATTTGTAATATCATTATTTTTAACGAAGTGGCTCAATTTGTTTGCATAACCAAAAAGAACGTATTAAAAATAAGTCTTTCATATGTTACTTTGCAAATTTACAATAATTGTTAATTATTTTAACAATTTTCATACACATATTCAGAGTTTGGCTGTTTTTCAACAAATAGGCTCACTTTGCTTACGAATTCAACTAAGAATATCTTTCCGAGGACTGTTATCTATGCTGCTTTGTAAATTTACAATAATTATCAATTATTTAAACAATTTTAATTTAAAAACTGAGAGTTTGGCTATTTTTTAACGAACAGGCTCCATTTTTTATAGAATTAAGTAAGAATAGCTTTCCAGTGACTTTTTGCTATAATGCTCTGCAAATTTCAAAGAATGTATAATTATTCAAACAATTTTGATAAACAAATCAAGAGTTTGGCTATTTTTTAAAGAATAGGCTCCACTTATTTACGGAATCAATAAAGAATGTTTTTCAAATACCTCTTTCCTATGATACTTTGGAAATTTACAATAATTATTAATTATTTTAACAATTTTCATAAACACATTCAGAACAATTTCTTTACGGAATCAACTAAGATTGTCTTTCCGATGAATCTTTACTATGTTTGTAAATGTACAAGAATTATTAATTATTTAAACAATTTGGATTGCAAAATTTAGAGTCTGGCTATTTTTCAACGAATAGGCTCAATTTTTTACAGAATTATTTATTCTGCATCGTGAGAGGGTATCAATGCGAAGCCATGTACAAATCAAAATTATTGAAGTAAAAATTAATTTCATGGTATTTTATTGAAATTCATTTCCAAATAAAATAAATACATGTAAATAAATTGGTCGCGCGCGGAGCGCGCGTATAAGGCTCTAGTTTTGTTTAAAATTCATCTTTTTTTATTGAATTCAACTATTTTTGGTATAAAATTAAAATTCTTTTTGTGGTTCAAGTATAATAATATCACGTTTTTCGTGGTTAATTCATCTTTTTTTTGTTGAACATTCAATTATACTTAATTGTAAGTGGAACTAATTTGTACAAAATTCATATATTTGGTTTATTCGTCATTTTAGTTGAGAAACCTTTTTTTTGTTCAAAATTTAATTATTACGTTTAAAATTATGTTTTCTAGTTGAAACTTCAAATATTTGGTTTAAAATTCCTGTATTTTATTGAAAATTTGAATTTTGTGGTAGAATATTTAATCTTCTTCGTGACTAATTCATCTCTTTGGTTAAAAATTCCTTTAAACATTAAAATATTTGATTGAAAATTCATGTACTCTGTTAAAAATTCATCTATTTTGGTAGAAAATTCATCTTATTGGTTAAAAATTGATCTTTTTGGTTGAAAATTAGTTTTTTTCTTATTTAGAATTAATTTTTTTCACTAAAAAGGTGACTGTTCCATTTTTTATCAAAAACTTATATTTTTAATAGAAATTTAATCTTCTTGAGTGAAAATTATACTATGTTTTGAACATTTACTTTAATTGGATTGAAAATTCATTTTTTACTGAAAATTTAACTATTCTATTTTTAGTTGAAAATTTATCTGTTTTAGGTGAAAATTCAATTATTTCTTAAAAATTCGTCTTTTTTGGTAGAAGAGTACTCTCATTAGTTGAACATTGAACTATTTTGTGGAAAATTCGTTTCTTTTTTGACTGAAAACTTATTTTACTAACTGAAAATTTAACTATTTTATTTTTGGTAGAAAATTTATTCTTTTAGTTGAAAATACATGTATTTGGTAAAAAATTAAATTTTTTTTAGTTGAATATTCATCATTTTAGTCAAAAATTCACTTAAACTATTCTATTTTTTGTGGAAAATTTACCTTTTTTGATAGAAATGTAATGATTTTCGTTAAAAAATTATGTGCTTTGTAGAAAATTTAAGTATTCTATTTTTTGTTAAAAATTAATTTCTTTGGTTGAAAAAGGACTATTTATTTGAAAATTGGTAAAAAATTCATACTTTTGGTAGAAAATTCATCATTGTGATTAAAAATTAATTTCTTTGGGTGAAAATTCGTTTCTTTTTAATTGAAAATTAGTTTTTTGAATTGAAGATGTAACCATTTCTTTTTTGCTTGAAAATTAATTCATTTGGTTGAAAATTAGTTTTTTTGATTCAAAATTACTTTTCTAACTGCATATAGAAACATTTCTATTTTTGAATTGTAAATTTATCTTTTTTTAGTTGAAAATTTATATATTTTATTTACATTTTGTTTTGGTGAAAAATTCAATTAAAATGGAATTATTTTGTTGAGAATTTATTTTTTAAGTTGAAACTCGATTGTTTTAACTTAAAATTTAATTCTTCTATTTTAGGTTGAAAAATAATTTTTTTTATGCAAAAAAAAACTATTTAGTTGAAATTTTTTTTTTTTTTGCTGAACATTTATTTTTCCAACATTTTAACTATTCTATTTTTGGTTGAATATTGATCTGGTTAAAAATTTAGATTTTTGGTTGAACATTCATCATTTTAGTTAAAAATTCATTTCTTTGATTAAAAATTTATCTTTTTGTCTTGAAAACACACTTAAAAAGTGTTTAAAATATATTTAGAAACAACATTTTTTTGCATTAATATTAATAATCTTCTGGGTGTATGGTTGGTTTTATACCTAGAAGAATTTAGAAATTAGGATATTGTAGCTCTAATGAGAATATGCTCGAAAAAACGCTCGACCTTTATGTGCTTTGAGAATTTAATGAACATTTATGAGCATTTTGAATTAGGATTTAAAAAATCGTATTTTATATTTTTATTAATAACAATTACATTGTTTAAATTTTGCGGGAAAATGCATCACTTCAAACTGGAAAGGGTGCTAAATTTAAAAGATAAAAGAAGTCAAAGTAACAGAAAACATATTATTATTCGCATTAAACAGAGCCTTATTCAAGGTTGCTACAATATCCCAATTTCTAAATTCTTCGAGGTATAAAACCTACCATACACCTAGAAGATTAATAATGTTAATACAAAAAAATTTTGTTTGCAAATATATTTGTAACACTTTTCAGTTGTGTTTTCAAGCCATAAAAAAAAATGTCAACCAAAGAAATGAACTTTTAACTAAAATGATGTATCTTCAACCAACAATATGAATTTTTAATCAAATAGTTAGTTGAATTTTCAACCCAAATATTATCTTTCTACCGAAAAAGACTCATTTTCAACAAAGTACATGAATTTTCATCTAAAAAAGGTCGATTTTCAAGAAAAATCAGAATATTTAAAATGTCAGAAAAATAAATGTTTAACCAAAAAAAAAATTTCAACAAAATAGTATTTTTTATCCAAAAAACTGTCTTTTTAACCAAAAATATAAGTATTAAATTTGTAGGTAAAATAATCAATTTTCAAACGAAAAAAATTAATTCTCAATAAAATAATTCAATTTTGAACCCAAAAGATAAATTTTTTACCACAAAGGATACATTTTCAATAAAATATATAAATTTTTAACCAAAAAAGATAAATTTACTAACCAAAAAAATAATTGTTTAATTTGCAGCTAGAAAAGTAAATTTTAAACAAAAAAAACGAGTTTTCAGCAAAATTAATTAACTTTCAACTAAAAAGAAACGACTTTTCAACCAAAGAAATTAATTTTTAATCACAATGATGAATTTGTATTCAAATAGTGGAATTTTCAACCCAAAAGATGAATTTTCTCTGAACAAAAAAGACGAATTTTCAACTAAATAGTTAAATATATAAAATTAATTTTTAACCAAATACATGAATTTTCAACTAAAAAGATCAATTTTTTACCAGAAACAAAATAGTTAAATTTTCAGTTAGTAAAATAAATGTTCAGCCAAAGAAATTACTTTTTAAACAAAAAGATAAAAAAATAAATATAATAAAAAAGATAAAGACGGATTTTCAACAAATAATTGAATTTTTTACCTAAAACGGATAAATTTTCAACTAAAATAGAATTTTCAACCCAAAACATTAAAAAATACATTCAAAAAATTATTTTTTAACCAAAAATAGAAAAATAAAATTTTCAGTTAAAACCACCAATTTTCAACCAAAAAAATGAATTCTCAACAAACTAATTCAATTTTCGACCCAAGAGATGAATTTTCTACCAAAAAAGATACAGTTTCAATAAACTATATAAATTTGCAACTGAACAAAAAAATTACAAACCAAGAATATAATAGTTCAATTTGCAGTTAGAAAAGTAAATTTTAAACAAAAAAAACGAGTTTTCAGCAAAGTTAATTAATTTTCATCTAAAAATGTAAATTTTCAAGCAAAAATGGAACAGTAACATCTTCAGTTAAAAAACATCAATTTTCAACTAAAAAGAAACGAATTTTCAACCAAAGAAACTAATTTTTAATCACAATGATGAATTTTCTACCAAAAATATTGATTTTTGACCAAATATTGAAATTTTAAACCCAAAACATGAATTTTCTATCAACAAAAAACACGAATTTTCAACTAGTGTTTTTTGAACCAAAGAAATGAATTCTTAAAAAAATATAATAATTAAATTTCTACAAAACAGATAATTTATTAATGAAAAAGATTACATTTCTATCAAAAAAGGTAAATTTTTCACAAAAAAATGGAATAGTTCAAGTGAATTTTTACCTAAAATGATGAATCTTCAACTAAAAAAAAGATTTAATTTTTAACCGAATTCTTGAATTTTCAACTGAAAAGATCAATTTTCAACCAAAAATAAAATAGTTCAATTTTCAGTTAGTAAAATTAATTTTTAACCAAAACAAAGAGTTGAATTTTCACCTAAAACAGATAAATTTTCAGTAAAAAAATTAATTTTCAACTAAGAACGATGAATTTTGTATCAAAAAAGATACATTTTCGACAAAAATTGAAACAGTTACATTTTTAGTTAAAAAATTAAATCTAAATAAGCAAAAACTAATTTTCAATTTAGGAATTTTAAATTGGATTAAAATCAAATTCAAAATCCTATTTAACGTCCAATACTCAAGTTAATGTATAGAATTGCTGAAAATAAAACAAAAATCCAACGATCAAATTTGGAAAAGAAACAAATTTTTTTTGTTAGTGTTAGGAATTGCAATAGGAACATTTTGTGCTGGTTGTCCAAATTTGATCGGTGTATTCTTGTTTTATTTTCAGGAATTCTACACATTAAAATAGTTTGAATCCTCAAGCAAAACAGATTAATTTTCAACCAAATAGTTGCGATTTTTAACCATAATAATAAAATTAATTTCAACTTTAGTTTGTCGAAAATACCCTAACTCTGTCAGGTTTTCCCTGACATTTTCTGACTTTCTGGAATTACCTGACCTGTAGCAACTCTGTAATTAGAAAAAAAAGTACATGTTTATTTCACTCTAGAATGTTCTGGTAAAAATTTTTAAACAAAAAATGCTTTAGATTCTCTTGAATGCTCTATGAATGTTCTATTCAAGCTTAAATGCTGAGCATATTCTCGACAACATTTGCTCAACATAAATTCTTGGGCATTTAAGAAGTATAGCTTTCATTTACAATAACATACTCCCCCAACTATATTTCAAAATGTCAGCAGTAGATTAATATTAAATATCAATTTGTGTAGAATTTTATTTATTTTACATCATTTTTGTCTGAAAAAAGATATTCTCCTTTCGCTGCGCTGGGAATCGAACCACAGAACTACTGATTTCCCGTCAGGAAATTATGAAATTTTTTTTTTGGGGAAATTTCCTGACCGGAAATCAGTAGTTCTGTGGTTCGATTCCCAGCGGAGCGAAAGAAGATCCTTTTTCAGAAAAAAATTATTTAAAATAATATTTCTTTCATAGCTTCATCCAGTCTGAAAAGACGTTAAATATTTTTTGTTTTTCTCTAACAAATTCCTTGAAAAATTTGATTTATGTAGAAGGATTTTTTGTATACTCACTTGCTCTTCTTCAATATGAAGACCCAGAAGCATCCGGAAAGAAAAAAGAGAACTGCCATCATGAAATATAAAGCTGGCAGTGGCATTTCACCTGCACTTAGGTAGTTATCGGTGTTTATCTCTGTGATGTGCATCTATTAATCAAATTAAATTATCAACATTTCGTATTTTCTTTTACATAACTAAAATAATCTTTTTTCTCAAAATTATCCATGTAACGCAATGTAACGCTTTTTCAAAGTTTCCTTTAATTTAATTGTCAACTCTGTGTCGGATTCACAAAAGTCAAATGTTAATCTCACCGATTTTTTTAAAACTCACACAACTTTGTACACATTGTCTAAGAATTTTAAAATGCAGCTTTGAAGACTTACACAATAAAATATGAATAGGGTTTGAAATTACAATTTTTTGACAAAAAATGTTTCAAGTTGATCAACTGTAAATATAAATTAATGATTTTTAAAATTGAACTGTAGTTCGAGTATTTGAAATTGAACAATAATTTATTAATATTACAGGAAGATTCTGAATCTGTTCAAAATGAAACAATTTTCAGATTTTAACGTTAAAAATTGAACTTTCAAATCCTATACAAATATTATTTTAGTCAAAAATATTCAATTTTTAACTCATTCAATTTGAAAATTTGTAATTACGAAAAAGAGCAATTTTTCAAGAGTTAGCAATGCTTGACTTTGATACATATTATAGTTAAACAATTACTGATTTGGAAAAAATTCGGGTAAGTTGAGAAGATATTTAATTTTAATTTAATTTAATTTAAAACAAAGTATAAATTTTTGAAAATTTCGAATTAAAGTTTACCAGCTTTTTAAGGATTTTGAAAGGTTTAGATATAATAAAAAAAATTTCTTACGATTCCTGTGAAAATTTTCAATGATTTTTTATTTTGAAAAATTAATTTTAACAGAATATTTAAAAAAAATGTAACGAATAAATAACAATTGAACAATTATTACTTTAGAAAAAGTTTAAGCAATTTTTTAGAGATATTTAGAAGTTATGAAAGGATAAAAAATCATTGAAAGCTTGAAAATATTTCAAAGAATGTAAAACAAAATGCAGATTTTTGAAGATTTCGAACAAAAAATTTTGCAGTTTTTTAAACTTTTTAAGAAAATTCAAAAGAATGGAAAATATTTATTAAGGTTTTTACGAAAATTAAAATGATTTTTTATTTTTCAAAATTAGTCTTAAGAGAATACTTCAAAAGGTTTCAAACGATTCTCAAAATTCTAAAAAAAATCTGGAAAATTTTAAAGCAAGTTTTTCAATTTTCCAGGATTTATTAAAAGTTTTAGGAAAAATTCGAACCATTTTAAAAGATATTTAGAAGTTTTGAAAAAATTTCAAAAATAATTTAAAGTTTGTCAAGATTCCAAAAAGTATAAAATAAAATGTAAATTTTGGAAAATTTTGAATTACTGTTTCAAAGCTATTCAAAGGTTCTAAAAGGTTTCAAGATAATACGAAAATTTTCTAAAAATTCCTGGGAAAATTTCAAGTGATTTTTTATTTTAAAACAATTTTTAAAAGAATATTTTTAAATATTTCAAAATAAATTTCAATGTATAAATAACAATTTAAAAATTATTATTAATTTGTCAATGGAAGAGAAGGAGATACAAGAAAATTGCGGATGATAAGTTTAAAATTCTGTTTTGGTTTCTCAATCATTTGATAAAAATAATAATAATTCTTTATCAACTTAATGATTTAATTTTCACAACATTTTCGAAAACTCAATTTCACGAAATTACCCTATTCCATTGATTGATGTGTTTTTTCTATTCCAGAAAGTCTTTCTTGATTTTTTTTTAATTAGTGGGCTTTTGCGTAATTTTGGAAATAATTCATCGGAAATTTTAGTTGATTTTTTCTTGATTTAATGCTTGGTTTAGAAAAACAAAACATGATATTTTCTAAAAAAAAATCTGAAAAAATCTTGGAAATCCAGCATCAAGTTCACAATTCTATAGTTTTTACTAGACTGTGCTTTAATTGTCAAAAAAGTATAGTTTTTTATTTTGAAAAATGTTAGGAAAAATTCGAGTCAGTTTGAAAGATATTTAGGACTTTTAGAAGTTTGGAAGATAAATATCTTTTAAATTGACTCGAAATATTCCTAAAATTTTGAAAAATCATTCAACATTAAAAAAATTGCCTTCAAATCTTCCAGATATTCTCGAAATCTATAGAAATATTTTGAAATTATAATAATATTTGGAAATATTTCGCAACTTTTTCATATTTTCTTTTAAAATTAATTTTTAAAAATAAAAAGTAATACAAATTTTTCCCAGGAATCTCAAGAAATTTTTTTATTTTCTTTAAACCTCTCAAACTTCTTAAGAAGATTAGAACTTTTTTTGGAAATCTTCCATTTATATTTTGTTTACAATTTTTTGAAAACTTTCGAAATTGAAAATCATTTTGTCGACCATTTTCAAAACTTTTAAACCTTCTAAATATCTTTTGAAATTCTTTAAAAATTTTTCTTGAAATTCTAAAAAATTTAAACACTTACCTTCAAATCTTCCAGATTCTGTTTTGTCAATTTTGGAAATCTTTTGAAATGTTAAAATTTTGTTTAAATATTATCATAAAATTAATTTTTCAAAATAAAAAATCTGTTTCAATTATTCCATGAATTATGAGAAATATTTTGTATTATTGTAAAACCCTTTGAAATTTCTAACGAATTTTTTAAAGCATGCTAATGGAAAGATTTTTTGAAATTTTCGAAAATAATTTTAAAAATTTTGAAATCTTTGTCAATTTTCTCTTAAAATTTATTTTTTAAATAAAAATTAAGTTTAAATGTTCCCAGGAATTTTAGGAAAGTTTTTTTTATTTTCTTAAAGCCTTTTAAACTTCTCAAAAGACTTCCAAATTTGTTTCGAAATCTGCAAAAATTCATTTTGTTCAACATTTTTGTAAATCTTTTCAACTTAAAATCATTTTTTAACCATTTTAAAAATTTTAAACCTTATAAATATCTTTTTAAATTCTTCGAATTCTTTTAAAATTTGTCTTCAAATTCTGAAAAATTAAAAAACTTGCCTTCAAATATTCCAGATTCTGTTTTGACAGTATTTTATAAATCTTTCGAAATGTTAACATTTTTTAAATATTATCTTAAAATTAATTTTTCAAAATAAAAAATCAGTTTTTCAAACCAGAAAGACGAATTTTCAAGCAAATAGTTAAATTTTTAACTAAAAAAAAGTTGTTTATTCAAGGAAAAAAAAATTACCCAAATTACAATTTGAGGGGATTAATAGATTGGAATACAAACCACAAATTTCGAAAAAATTTTATTTTTTAGGTTTATCTGTTCATTTGTTTTTTAAGGTTACAGAAATATCATTTTCGTAAGATTCTTGAAGGAAATTCAAAAAGATTTTTGAAACATTTCAGATATGTCGAAAAAGTACAATTTTTTATTTTACAGGATTTTGCAAGATTTCAGTAAAAATTCGAGTTAGTTTAAAAGATAGTTACGACTTTTAGAAGTTTTAAAAATAAATATCTTTTAAACTGACTCCAATAATTCCTAAAATCTTGAAAAATCTTTGAACATTAAAAAAGATTGCCCTTAAATCTTCCAGATTTTTTTTACATTCGTAGAAATCTTTCGAAATGTTGTGAAACATATTTGAATTTTCTTTAAAAATTAATTTCTCAAAATAAAGATATTAAAAATTTTTCCAGGTATATAAAAAAAAGTGTTTTCTTTTCTTGATCTTCTAAATATCTTAAAAAATTATTCGAATTTTTCTAAAACTTTTTTTAAAATTCTGAAAAATGAAGAAATTTGTTTTCAAATCTTCCAGATTCTATTTTGACAATTTTGGAAATGTTTTAAAATGTTTTAAAGTCTTTGAAGAAAAGAAAAGAATTTGAAGAAATGTTTTTAATATTGTGAAACCTTTCAAAATCCTTAAGAAGATTCAAAATTTCTATTTCCAAATATCCATAAATGTAACTTTTGAAATGCTTTCAAATTTTAAATTAATTTTGAATCTATTAAAAACTTCTAAATATCTCTAAACTTACTCGAATTTGTTATAAAACTTTCTAATATTGCTAATTGAGCATTTTAGCTTTAAAATCGTCCACATTCTTTTTCACAATTTTAGGAAATAATTTAAAATGTTTTGAAATATTTGTGAATTTTCTCTTAAAATATATTTTTAAAGATAAAAAATCAGTTTAAGTTTTCCTACGAAATTTTTGTATTATCGTGAAACCTTTCAAAATCTTTAAAAAGCTTCAAAATTTTTATTTCCAAATATTCAAATATGTCAGTTGTTTTAAAACTTACATTTTTGAAATATTTTCAAGTTTTAAATTAATTTTGAATATTTTTAAAACTTCTAAATGTCTCTTAAATCTGATTGAATTTTTTATAAATCTTTGTAATCTTGCTAATTGGAAGATTTTGCTTGAAAATCTTTCCCATTCTTTTTCGAAATTTTAGAAAATAATTTAAATTTTTTTGTAAATCTGTTCAAATTTCATATTTTTTAAAAATCATTTCTAAAACATTAAAACCTTCTAAATATCTTTGAAAAGTATTTTAATTTTTCCAAAATTTTTCTTAAAATTCTGAAAAGTAGAAAAAAATGCCTTCAAATCTTCCAGATTCTGTTATGACAATTTTGGAAATCTTTTGAAATAATTTAAAGTCTTTTTAAATATATTCTTGAAATTAATTTTTCAAAATGAAAAATAAGTTTAAATTATCCCGTGAATTTTCAAAAATATTTTTTATTATCGTGAAACCTTTCTAAATGCTTCAAAAGCTGCAACATTTTTGTTTACAAATATTAAAAAATGTACATTTATTTTAACTTTTTAAGAATCTTTTTATAAAACTTTTTAATCTTGCTAATTGAAAAAATTGGCTTTAAAATCGTTCATATTCTTTATAGAAATTTTCGGAAATAATTTGAAATGTTGTGAAATCGGTATCAATTTTCTCTTAAAATTAATTTTTTTCTAAATAAAATTTTTTTTTAATTGTCCCAGGAATTTTTTTAAATATTTTTTATTATCGTGAAACCTTTCTAAATGCTTCAGAAGCTTCAACATTTTTACTTACAAATATTCAAAAATGTACATTTTTTTAACTTTTTAAAAATCTTTTTAAGTTTTAAGTTAATTTTGACTCTTTTTAAAACTTGTAAATGTCTGTTAAACTTGATCCAATTTTTTATAAAACTTTATAATCTTGCTAATTGAAAAAATTGGTTTTAAAATCGTCCATATTCTTCCTAGAAATTTTAGTAAATAATTTAAAATATTGTGAAATCGATGCCAATTTTCTCTTTAAATTTATTTTTCTAAATAAACAATCAGTTTAAATTTTCCAGGAATTTAAAGAAATTTCTTTATTATCATGAAACCTTTCAAAATCTTTTAGAAGCGTCAAAATTTTTTATTTCCAAATACTCAAAAAAGTACGTTTTTTTCTAACTTCTTTGAAATGTTTTCACGTTTCAATTAATTCTCAAACTTCTTAAAAAGCTTCGAATTTTT
The DNA here is from genome assembly GCA_932195095.1 of Andricus curvator. NCBI lineage: Eukaryota > Metazoa > Arthropoda > Insecta > Hymenoptera > Cynipidae > Andricus > Andricus curvator. Next base: position 26,716 of record CAKNYM010044661.1, on the reverse strand, counting down.
TTTCGAAATCTGCAAAAATTTACATTTTATTCAACATTTTTGTAAATCTTTTCAAATTTAAAATTATTTTTTAACCATTTTGAAAACTCTTAAACCTTCTAAATATCGTTTTAAATTCTTCGAATTCTTTCAAAATTTGTCTTGAAATTCTGAAAAATTAAAAAACTTGCCTTCAAATCTTCTAGATAGAATCTGGAAGATGTAAAGGCCAGTTTTTTAATTCTTCAGAATTTTCTGTTTTTACAATTTTGGAAATCTTTTGAGATGTTAAATTTCTAAAAATATTTTAAAATTAATTTTTCAAAATAAAAACTCAGTTTAAATTATCTCATGAATTATGAGAAATATTTTTTATTATCGTGAAATCTTTTGAAATTTTTTAGAAAATTTTGCAATCTTTCTAATGGAAAGATTTTGTTTGGAAATCTTTCCCATTTTTCGAAATTTTAGAGAATAATTTAAAATCTTTTGAAATCTTTGACAATTTTCATTTAAAATTTATTTTCAAAATAAAAAATCAGTCTCAATTTTCCCATAAATTTTAATAAAGTTTTTTCATTTTCTTGAAGCCTTTTAAACTAATTAAAAAGCTTTGAATTTTTTTCGAAATCTTAAAAATTTACATTTTGTTTTAGACTTTTTGAAATATTTCAAATCATTTTTTCAACCATTTTCAAAACTTTTAAACCTTATGAATATCTATTAAAATTATTTGAATTTTTCCAAAAACTCTGAAAAATTACAAAAATTCCCAGAATCTGTTATGACGATTTCAGAAAGCTTTTGTAATCTTTTAAATTTTTTTGTCATATTTTAAAATGTTTTTAAATATTCTCTTCAAATTAATTTTTCAAAATCAAAAATCAGTTCAAATTTTCCCATGAATTCTAAGAACATTTTTTTACTATCGTAAATCCCTTCAAAATCCTTAAGAAGCTTCAAAATTTTTTTACAAATATTCAAAAATTTACATTTTCAAAACTTTTGAAATATTTTCAACTTTTAAATAAATTTGAATCTTTTTAAAATTTCGAAATGTCTTCAACTTAAACTTACTCGCATTTTTTATAAATCTTTGTAATCTTGCTAATTGAAATATTTTGCTTGAAAATCGTTCCCACTCTTTTTCGAAACTTTATAAAATAATTTAAAATCATATGAAATCTTTGTGAATTTTTTCTTTAAATTTATTTTCGAAATAAAAAATCAGTTTTTTTAAATTGTTTCAAATATTTTCAAATTAGTTTATCTTTTAAAGTAATTCGAATTTTTCCAAAAATTTTCTTAAAATTCTGATAAAAAAAAAAATGCCTTAATTCTGAATCTTTTTAAAATTTCGAAATGTCATAAACTTACTCGCAATTTTTATAAATCTCTTAAAAATGTTCAAAATAAAAAATCAATTGACATTCTTGAGAAAATTGATTTTTTTGACGATTTCAGATATGTCGAAAAAGTATAATTTTGTTATTTTTCAGGATTTTGCAAAATTTTAGAAAAAATTCGACACTGTTTAAAAGATATTTAAGACTGTTAGAAATTTTGAAGATAAATATCTTTTAAACTGATTCAAACTTGAAAATTTTGAAAAATATTCGAAAATTAAAAAGAATGTCCTTAAACCTTTCAGATATTTTCGACATTTGTAGAAATCTTTTTAATTGTTTCTACACCTTTTTAAATTCTCTTTAAAAATTGATTTTTCAAAATAAAAAGTCATTAACAATTTTTTCAGAAATCTCCTTTTGAAATTTTTGAAAATTTACTTTTTGTTTTAAGTTTTTGTAAATATCTTCAAATTACAAATTATTTCTTTTTTTTAATCATTTCCAAAACTTTTTAAATATATTTTAAAATTATTCGAATTTTTCTAAAAATTTTCTTAACATTCTGAAAAAAATGTCTTCAAAACTTCCAGATTCTGTTATGACAATTTTGGACATCTTTTTTAAATTTTTTAAAATGTTTTTTAAATATTCTCTTGACATTCATTTTTCAAGATGAAAAAACAGTTCAAATTATCCCACGAATTTTAATAAATATTTTCAATTATCGCGAAACCTTTCAAAAAGCCTAAGAAGTTTTTAAATTTTTATTTCAAAATATTCAAAAATGGACGTTTTCTTCTAACTTTTTTGAAATGTTTTCGAATTTAAAATTAATGTAGCATTTTCTTAAAACTTCTATATGTCTCCTCAAGTTGACAGAATTTTGTTATAAAACTTTGTAATCTTGCTAATTGCAAAAGTTCGCTTTTAAAATGACCAATATTATTTTTCGAAAATTTAAGAAATAATTTCAAATGTTTTGAAATCTTTGTCAATCTTCTCTTAAAATTAATTTTTTTTTTTTAATAAAGAATCAGTTTAAATTTTTCAAGGATTTTTGTTATTATCTTTAAAACTTTTTAAACTCTTAAAGAGCTTCTTCAGTTTTGAAATGTTCAAAAATCTATACATTACAATTTGTATATTGAAGTACGGAACAACTTTATTCCATTGATTATTATTATTGAATATATTATTTAAATAAACTTAAATTTGTCATTAGCCTGAAGTTTGCAGGCTTTTTATTTTAAACGGGAAAAAAGGAACGATAGCTTCATCCAATCACAAAAACGAGTTTCCGGACAATAATATTTTTAAATTGTTTCGAGTTATTTCGAGATGGTTCGAGAAATAATCGAAAATGGCGCCATGCGCTTTTTAATATAGGACAAGTAGCAAAAGCGCGCGCATGCATGTTTTTAGAAATCTTGAAAGAGATATCGAAGAGATGACATTTGTTCCATTGATTATTATTATTAAATTATTGAATATATATTATTTAGATAACATAATTGATATTTCAACAAAAAGAATTTAATTTTAAATAAAAAGTAGTTGAATTCATGCCAAAAAAGAGAAATTTAAAACAGAATAGCTGAATCCCCAACAAAAAAATTAATTTTTACCAGTTTCATTTTAAACCAAAAAAAGATTAAGTTTTTAAAAAGATGAGACCAATTTTCTACAAAATAGTTCAATTTTTTAACCCGAAAATATGAATTTTTGATGAAATAGATGAATTTTCTACCAAAAAAGATGAATTTTCAACGAGATAGTGATATTGTCAACCAAAGAAATAAAAATTTTTGACTAATATTACGAATTTTTAGTAAAAAAAATGAATTTTTAACAAAGTAGTTGAATCCTCGACCAAAAAAAGATTAATTCTCAATCAGTTGCATTTTTAACCGAGAAACAGAAATTTTTCAAAAAATAGTTCAAATTTCATCTTAAAAAAGATTTTTCACTCATGAAAGAAAGAAAAATTCACCCAAATTATTATTTTTGGGGGCTAAATAATTTAAAATAGAAAATAAAAATCTCTGCAAAACATTTCTTTTTTAAGTTTCTTTGTTCATTTGTTTTTAAAGTTAAATAAATATATAATTTTTCTAAGATTTCTTGAGAAAATTCGAAAGATTTTTTGAAGCTTCCAGATATGTCGCAAAAGTATAATTTTTCATTTATCCGGATTTTGAAAAATGTTAGGAATAGTTCGAGTAAGTTTGAAAGATATTCAGACATTTGGAGGTTTTTACGATAAATATCCTAAAATTTTGGAAAATCTTTCAAAATTAAAAAAATTTCCCTGAAATCTTCCAGATATTGTCGAAATTTGTAGAAATATTTTGAAATTATAATAACATTTTGAAATATTTTGAAACTTTTTCAAATTTTATTTTAAAATTAATTTTTCAAAATAAAAAGTAATTAAAAATTTTCCCAGGAATCTCAAGAAATTTTTTTATTTTCTTGAAACCTGTCAAACTTCACAAAAAGATTCGAAATTTTCAAAAAATTTGTTTAAAATGTTTGGAAATGTTTTCAAACTTAAAATCATTTTTTAACCGTTTTCAAAACTTTTAAACCTTCTAAATATCTTTTAAAATTCTTGGCATTCTTCCAAAATTTTTCTTGAAATTCTGAAAAATTGAGCATGCATGTTTTTAGAAATCTCGAAAAAGATGTTTAATTTTGTGCATCAACAATAAACATTTTTTGAGATCAAAAATTTTTAATAAATTCAACAAATTTTTATGAACTCTTGGAAATTGTAATATGTTTAAAATATTTGTAACCAACAATCAGGAAATCTTTAGCAAATTTACAGATACTTTTCTCCGTTATATTTCTTAAACGGAACATAAATGATAAATAATAATAATAAATGATATTTGACCAGAAAATTTTGTTTACAATTTTTGGAAATCTTTTCAAACTTGAATTCATTTTTTAACCATTTTCAAAACTTTTGAACATTCCAAATATCTTTTAAAATTCTTTGAATTCTTCCAAAATTTTTCTTGAAATTCTGAAAAATTAAAAAACTTGCCTTCAAATCTTCCATATTCTGTTTTGACAATTCAGAAAATCTTTTGAAATATTAAATTTTTGTTTAATATTATATTAAAATTAAATTTTTGAAATAAAATATCAGTTCAAACTATCCCATGAATTATAAGAAACATTTTTTATTATCGTGAAACCTTTTGAAATTAAAAAAAAAAATTTTATAAAATTTTGCAATCTTCAACATTTTTTTTCGAAATTTTAGAAAATAATCTAAAATCTTGGTTAATTTTCTCTTAAAATCTATTTTCAAAATAAAGAATCAGTTTAAATTTTCCCAGGAATTTAAAAAAGTTTTTTTATTTTCTTGAAGCCTTTTAAACTTTTTAAAAAGCTTTGAAATTTATTTCAAAATCTTAAAAATTTACATTTTGTTTCAAATTTTTGGAAATCGTTTCAAACTCTAAATATCATTTAAAATTCTTCGATCTCTTCCAAAATTTTTCTTAAAATTCTGAAAAATTAAAAAACTTGCCTTCAAATCTTCAAGATTCTGTTTTGGCAATTTTGAAAATATTTTGAAATGTTAAATTCTTTTTTAATATTATCTTGAAATTAATTTTTCAAAATAAAAAATCAGTTTGAATTTTCCCAGGAATTTCAAGACATTTTTTTACCATCGTAAAACCTTTCAAAATCTTTAAGAAGCTTTAAAATTTCTATATCCAAATATTCAGAAATGTAAGTTTTTTTTAAACTTTTTTGAAATGTTTTCAAATTTTAAATTAATTTTTAATATTTTGAAAACTTCTAAATGTCTCTTGAACTTGATCGAATTTTTTACCAATCTTTGTAATTTGCTAACTGAATGATTTTGCTTTAAAATCTTTCCCATTCTTCTTCGAAATTGTAGAAAATTTTCGAATCCTCGACGAAAAAAGATTAATTTTCAATTAGTATAATTTTTAACCGAAAAAGACGAATCTTCAACAAAATAATGGAATTCTGAACCAAAACAAATTAAATGATTTTGAATACAAAATAAAAATTTTGAATAAATATTTCTTTTTTAGGTATAATTTGTTCATTTGTTTTTATGGTTATAGAAATATAATTTTTGTAGGATTCTTGAGAAAATTCAAAAAGATTTTTGAAGATTTCAGATATGTCGATATTCGAGATTTGTAGAAATATTTTGAAAACTTTCTATATTTTCCTTAAAAATTCATTTTTCAAAACAAAAAGTCATTACACATTTTCTCAGGAAACTCAAGAAAGGTTCTTTCATTTTCGTGAAGCCTTTGAAACTTCTTAAAAAGCTTACCATTTTTTTTTAAATCTTCCAAAATTAAAATTTTTTTTTAATTTGTAATCTTTTCAAATTTCCAATTATTTTATAAATCCTGTCCAAAATATTTAAATTTTCTAAATATCTTTTGAAATTATTTGAATTTTTCTAAAAAAAGTTCTTAAAATTCTGAAAAATAAAAAAGATGCCTTCAAGTCTTCCAGGTTCAGTTTAGACAAATTTGGAAATTTTTTGAAATGTTTTTAAGTCTTTTTGAATATTGTTTTGAAATAAATTTTTCAAAATAAAAAAATCAGTTTAAATTATTCAACGAATTTTAAGAAATATGTTTTATTATCGTGAAACTCTTCCAAATGCTTAAGAAACTTCAAAATTTTTATTTACAAATATTCAAAAATGTGCATTTTTCAAGTTTTAAACAATCTTTTTGAGTTCTAAATTAATTTTGAATCTTTTTAAAACTCCTAAATATTTCTTAAACTTACTCGAATTTTGTATAAAACTTTGTAATCTTGCTAAATGAACATTTTTGCTTTAAAATCGTCCACATTCTGTTTCGAGATTTTAGGAACTAATTAAAAATTTTTTGAAATATTTGTTGATTTTCTCTGAAAATTTATTTTTCAAAATAAAAATTGAGTTTAAATTTTGCCAGGAATTTTAAGAAATGTTTATTTCAAAATATTCAAAAGGGTGCGTTTTTTCTAACTTTTTTGAAATGTTTTGAAGTTTTAAATTAATATTGATAGTTTTTAAAACTTCTAAATGTTTGTTAAAGTTGAACGGATTTTTTATTAATCTTTATAATCTTGTTAATAGACAAATTTGCCTTTAAAATCGTCTATATTCTTTTTCGAAATTTTAAGAAATAATTCAAAATGTTTTGAAATATTTGTCAATTTTCTCTTAAAATTAAAAAAAAATTAAGAATCAGTTAAAAATTCCCCAGGAATTAAATTTTTTTATTATATTGAAACCTTTTAAAATTCTTAAAAAGCTTCTTCAGTTTTAAAATCTTCAAAAATCTACAAATTGCATTTTGTATATAAATCCTGGACACGTTTCTTACATTGATTATTATTATTATTATTGAATATATTATTTATATAACCTTACATTTCTCATAAACCTGAAGTTTGCAAACCTTTTTATTTAAAATGGGAAAAAGGAACGACAGCTCCAACCAATTATAAATACGAGTTTTCGGACAACAATAGTGTCAAATTGTTTCGAGTTATTTCGAGAAATAATCGAAAATGGCGCCATGCGCTTTTTAATATAGGATGTAATCTATGGATCTGTATTTATTAATATCTCTCTTTTGCCTCACCGTAAAATCCACAAAGACTCCCTCATCTTTGTAATTCGGACAGCTATGGAAATAGAGATTATAAAGCCCTTCTTCTTCCTGGCTCACAATATTAATTACGAAATTAGTATTGTAGTATTGATTGGCATCCACCGTCATCGATATATTTATACCAGAGCAAGCATTATTTTCCTTGTCCAGAAAACCTACTGACTTCACTGGTCCTACTTCTCCTGTAATAATAAATATCAGAGACATATCAAAACCGTTAGTTTTTTTTTTTTTTTTTTGAAAAATGAGCAACGGGATGAAATTATCCAACGTTTAGGACAAACATGGCGATATTAAAGATCAAAGTGGGACAATCTTAATTGAACTGGGCGTGGTTGGATCAAAATAGACCTAAAGACTGCATACATTAACGTCATTTATATCGTTCCGCCGGGTTGCAATTAACCCTCTTCACGCAGCAAGCCTCATCTGAGAGGAGATCCAAGTTATTTTGATAAAAATAACACTTGACCTCTCTTCTTGTCACCTTCCTCATCTATTTTCACATTCTGGTGGAACGTATTGAAATTTTGCAACAGTTCAAATATCTTACAGGGTGTCTACCCAAATCCTGGAACAAAATTCCCTGACAATCCCAGGTCATTTCCAGGTATCTCAAGATTTTTCCAGGTTTTTGCAACGAAGCCATTCAAATATTTCACATTTTTAACCCGTTAACCACACCCTGGGTCCAGGAGACCCGGTCCAACTAAAAACATTTTTTGGTAATTTTTATAACTTTTTTTTTTTATAAATAAATGATGCAAACACTGACTGATGCACTTTTCATTTTTACCCTCATTTCTTCCCATTCAAAGTTCAAAATAAATACCTTTTTTTCATGAAACCCTTATAAAATTATTTTCATCATAAACTATAGTATTTAATACGCTTCCAGTTAAAATTGTAAGTGAAAATATTAAAAACTAAAAAAGTTATGAATTATTGAAAAAAAAAATCAATTTTTCCTCATTTTTTTTCGATTCTTAGAAAATTAAAATGGACAATAAACATTATGCAGCTCTCTTGAACAATGTTTAAACTATATGTCAAAAAATGTTGAAGTCATTATATGCATACATAAAAGAGTTATTAACGTTTTTCATGCTCGGGTCCGCTGGACCCATGTGTGTGGTTTACGTTATTTTTCGGAAGTGTGTGGTTAACGGGTTAAAATTTGAAATTATATTACAATATATTCTTAAATACCAAAGTACCAGCGATTAATTAAATAATTCAATAATACTAAAAACATACTTAATCGTTTCCCGAATATGTGCCTAAAGTTAATGACTTGGAATAATAATTCAAACAAATTTTTATTATGTCTTCTCATACTTAAAATTCAGTGCATATTTAGGAAAAATTAATGTGGGTACTATATTAAATTAAATTCAAACCGCTTCAAACTCCTAATTTTTAAAGTAAAAATATTGCATTATCAACACGATATATGATTTTTCAACAAAATAGTTGAATTTTCAACCAAAAAGATTAATTTTCTACCAAAAAAGACGATTTTTCAACAAAATACATGAATTCTTAACCAAATAGTTACATTTTCAACTAAAAAGATTAATTTTTAACCAAATAGTTGACTCTTGAACTAAAAAATATCAGTTTTGTGCCAAAAATGGAATAATTTAATTTACCACAAAAACATGTCAACCAAACTGATGAATTTTCAACTAAAACTAGGAATTTTCAACTGGAATACATGAATTTCAAACCAAAAAGACGAGTTTTCAACTAAAATCATGAATATTTAACTGGAATACTTGAATTTTCAACCAAAAAGATTAATTTTATACCAAAAAAAGACGATTTTTTCAAGAAAATACATGA